>JAKSZP010009619.1:0-80754 GCA_022478985.1 Massospora cicadina | reverse complement strand
CTCCCAGGGACTTTTGGAGGGGCGTACTGGGCCTGAATCTATAAAATGTTGCAATTCTTTAATAATGACTTATTCACTATTGTATTAGTGATAAGGCTTTGATTAAAATGGTATAGAAAGCCCAGTGTTAATATCTTAATTTCCTCCCTTACAAATGCCATTTTTATTGGGTCCAACTGCTGAAAATATCTGGATACTTTCAATGTTCGTCATGTTCACTTTCTTGTGTAGTTGGATCCTGCAGCCCAATTTTGTTAATACTATAAATGGCTTGAAGTAAACTTAAAATTGGAGTAGTAAGTATCTATGCTTTAAATATGGGTTGACTCTTCTTGATCCAAACATGGTGCTTGACAATGTTTCTAATTAGGACTTCAAACTTTCCTTTGGTACGTTGAATCATAAAAAATGAATCATACATAGTACCTGGTCTCTAATTCCTTTAAATAAATGATCTCAAGCATTGTCTGTTCCAAGATATTGTGCTGATGTTGACCAGCATATCTTTTATCCTCCAGGTTATAGTTTATCTTCTTGCTGGCGTATAAGGGCAAACCAGAGTCATATTCTATGTCAGTGATAGCTATTCTATTACCCTTTGTTTTCAAGGTAAAAATGACTGGAAAATATACTTTCAGGTTTGACCAGACATATTAGATTATTACGCTCTTTATTTCCTCATCTTGAAACACAAGTGGAATCTAAAAATATGTAGACAAAATGCTCTAGTAAAATTTTATTTAACTGAGGCAAGCCAACCAGGGGACAGGCATTACCAAAAGAAAGAAATGACATGAAACCTGAACAGGGTCAACTCCGTTGAAGAAAGTTTTTCCACCTCTAGATTGGGACTCAAAATTTTCTGGTTACGTCATGGGTAAGGTTTTCGTGTTATTAGACCTACTAACCGCCAATAGCTTCCTTTGGCTGGCACCCCAATCAATGTGCAAAGGGTAGGAATCAAACCTGAAACCTTCAGGTTGGTAGCTGTATGCCCTACTGACTTGCCTTCCACCCCCTTCTAGTAGAATTAGAATTTAAAAACTAAACTATGATCTACATTTCTATAAATTTATTTCTGTTATCATTTTGATGAACAAGTACTTCAACATTGCAATGAAACAGCTTGGCAAAAGGGCCCAGGTGAGGGCCCACAAACATGAGAATGCTGCTGTGGTCAGGTCCTTCATTCACTGACTTTAGCAATTATTGAGATATCTTTTGAATATGGTAAGGACGATGCTCACACTGAGGAGAACAGTCTGTCCACCAGAGAGAGCAGACAGAGAGGCGACTGCTCTGTCAAAGTCTGAATAATGGACCATTTTTTGCTCAAAATTCAGGATTTTCCTCCAAAATGTGAATAAATGATTTTAAACTTTTATTTTTTCTTCCAATTTTTGAGGTTTCTATTTTATATGTTAGAGAATGGGGGATATGAGGAATTTGTTTCTGAGGAGTCCGCGGGCAGAAGGCTATCTGTGGGCCTATTTTGAGAATCTCAGCCCCTGATATTCCCATCTAGGCCCATTCTAGACCATTCATTGGGTACCCCAGGCATTATGGAAACTTTTCCAAATTTAATTTTGTTTGTCAATGATGAATCAGAGCTAGGCGTTTTTGTATCAACCTTATTGCTAACTTTTTGATTAAAAAATTAATTAAAAATTTTCTAGTGACTTCTGATTTGCTTGGCTGCTGCTCTCTTGACTCTCATAATTCTAAATTTGGCATCATTCATCTTGGCAGCCCCTGATTCGCTGGGCTGCCCTTGCCATTGCTCTCAGTATTCTTGATCAGCAGAAGATTTGAATTGGCAGCTCCTGATTCACTGAGCTGCCCATTGCCATGGTTCTCAATGTTACAGCTTTTAGCATAATTTGGCTTGGCAGCCCCTTATTCCCTGGGCTGCCCTTTGCCGTTGTCCCCCTTATTATTGTTCTATAAAATTTTGGGTTAGCGGCCTTTAATTGGCCTTCTCACCATTTACATTGGTCCTTGCCACTTACTCCAAAGTTTATTTAATTTGTTGGCATCTGATTTGTCAGAATGCCATTTCCAAGGGTCATTGCCCTCAAACCCAATGACTTTATTATCATTATTGATATTATTACAAGCCCTGATCCCCGCCTTAAAGGGGGTTAGGGCTATGTGGTGGTCAGACAGCGGCTTGACAGTCACATCACCCCCCTCAGAGGAGAACCTCATGTGCCTCCAGTATTTCTCCACCTTCTGGGGACAGTTGGTGAAATTGGTGGCTGTTTGCCAGGGGGATTCTTCTATTGGGTAGCTGACCCATTTTACCAAATACCATCACTTTTTGCAAGTGATCTTGGTATCCAGGATTTCCTCCACCTTGTACTCCACCTCTCTGAGGTTATCTGACTAGACTGGCTCCAGCTTTGCCAGTATGGGAACTTCAAATTTCTTGAGCTGCTAAACATGCAAAACTGAATGTGCACATGATCCTTCTGGAAATTCTAACTCATATGTCACCTCATTCACCTGTCTGAGGACCTTGTAAGGTCCTAGGTTGACGGGTTAAACTTCCTACACTGTCACAGGTTTGTATAGTGCTTGGCATTTGTTACAACATAATCCCCCTCTTTGAGGGGCAGAGCCTCAGAGCAATGTGCACCCGCCTTCCTCTTCTAAGCCTCCACCGCCTTCTCCAGGTTAGCTCTCAATATCTTCAGATTTCCCTCATTCTGGTCACTAAATCATTCACCGCAGGGTTTTTTCCCCCAGCATGTCCCTCCATCGTTTGTGGATGATACCTGTGGTTTGTGAAAAAGGGGGAAATACATGTCAACGAGTGTGCCAGGTTGTTGTATGTGAGCTGTGCAATTTTCAGCCACATAATCTAATGATCTTGTCATCTGGAGAGGTAGCACCATAGGTACTGTTCAAAGGTCTGGTTGACCCTTTCCATCTGGCCATCTAATTGGGTATGGTAAGCAGATGAAAGGAATAGTTTAATCTTAAGATTTTCCAGGAGGTGATACCAAAACCTAGAGATAAACTGTGACCCCTGTCTGAGATGATCTCATTTGGGAGTCCATGTTTGGCAAAGACCTCCTTCACGAAGATTTCCACCATGTCCTTTGCTGTGACCTTAGAGGTGCATGGGAAGAACTCCGCATATTATATTATTCAGTCTACTATCATCATGACCGCATTGCAGCCTCTGATTTTGGGAGCCCAGTGATGAATCCATGCTAAGGGAGGTTCATGGCATTTGTGCAATATGCAGTGGTATCAACTTCCCTGCAAGTTTGCTTCAAGATGGCTTTTATTGGGCACAGGTAAGGCAGTGTGTGGTGTACCCTCTCACAGTTCCCACTAGGCCTGGCCAGGAGTTGTTCCAGCATATCAGCTCGATTGTTTTTCCCACACCAGGGTGTCCCACCAGGGGGTTTCATGACATAACTCCATTACCTTGGCTTGAAGCTTGAGCGTTGGGACCCATAGGCATCTGTGGTGCAGGATGAGGCCCCCTCCTTCCTATAATTTTTGTAGCCTTCGCTGGGATCCCCTCCCCCTATCTATTTCCTGTCCTTGTCCCCAATTTTGGTGAATCATTGGGCTGTCCAAATCCTCTTTGTTAAGTCAGAGCATTCTTCCTGTATTGATGCAAACATCTGGGGAGGGAGCATTGTGGCCATGTTAAAAACGTCCAGCTCCTCCTTCACAAAGGTTATTTTTGGGTCTCAGCTAAGTAGGTCTGGTAGTAAGTTGCTCTCCCTGGGCTTGTATTCTATCTTAAAGCCATATTGCAACAGCTCTAGGTGCCAGCGGGCTTGTCTCTGGTTCATCCTATGGGAGCTCTTGTGGGACTCAAGAGCCCTGTGGTCAGTCCAGATTGTGAATGGGTGGCACATGTACAACAGATGATGCTGCCACTCATCTAGTGCCGTGATGATCTCCAAGAGTTCCTTGTCATAGATGGTTTATTTTGTTTCCACCAGTAGCATCTTCCTGCTGAAGTAGCATACTGGGTGCTCCAAACCATCTTCCCCTGTCTGCAAAAAGACCTCACCAATAGCGAAATTGGATGCATCTGTCTCCACAATGAATGGTCAGTCAGTGTCCATTTGCACTAGGACTGGAGCTGTATGAGAGTCCTTCTTGATGGCCTGGAACGCCATCTCCTCTTCCTCTAACCATTAAAAAGGGACTTGCCCGGTCAGTCAGGTAAGTGAGGCTGCTGTTTCAGAGAGGTCCTTGGTGAATCTCATCAGGAAATTTACCACCCCTAAGAAACTGTGCACCATGTCTTATCTGTTGGTGCTGCCCACTCCTTCACCACTGTCAGCTTGTCTGGGCAGATAGCTGTTCCCTTTTTAAATAAACATTGCCTAGGTAAAATACTGAGCCCTTGTAGAACTCGCATTTGGAGGGCTTCAAACGCAGGTTAACCTTGTCCAGTGCCCTGAGGACCTTCCTGACGTCCTCCATGTGTGACTTGAGAGACTTGGAGAACACCAGGATGTCATCCATGTTTGTGACACAGAATTTCCCAATAAAGTCGCCTAGGGCATGTTTGATGGTCCTCTAGAAAACAGCTAGGGCATTCTTAAGACCAAACGGCATGACCATGTACTCATATACACCTATGTGACATGTGAAGGCCATGTATTGTTGGTGCTCAGGTACCACCAGCACTTGGTTGAAGGCGTCAACCAGATCCAATTTGAGAGCACTTGGCTTCCAGCAATCATCTGAGTGATGCTCGCCATCAGCAGGATGGGATATGTGTCTAATTCAGTTATGGCGTTCAAATGGCGGTAGTTTACACAGAGGCAGATCTTGCTGTTGGCCTTGGGGACCAGGAGGATGTGATACACCACTGGTGATTTTGAAGGCACAATCATCCCTCGCTCCAACATATCCTTTACATACTGATCTAGGGCTTCTCTTGGTCTGGGGTTCAGGGGGTACACTGGGCTTCCTTTTGGGAGCTCAACGTCCTCTTTGAACTTGTAGAGAATGCAAAAGGGCCCTGTGGAGCGCATGGGGCAGCAACACTTCTCTGGAACAGGTGTTTTTTGTTTCTGAATTCCTTAGGTACCATTTCCATATCCGTCCCTAGGTGCACAGAGTTCACGCCAGGCTTACTCCTGCCCAAGGTAAAGAATTCTAATGTTGCAGGTTCTTGATTCTTGGATTGAAGCGTCACCTGGCCCTCCTCCAGATAAAAGTGTGTGGAGTACTTGTGCCACCATCTCATACCCAGAATGATGTGGTGGGGCAGGTTCTGGATAGTGCAAAAGTCTTCCCAGAAGTGGTGGAGTCCCTGTTGAAGTTTGATCCGGAGCTCAATCTCACAGCAATCTGATGACTTGGAGATGTCTGCAAGAGTCACAGTACCCTTTTCTTGCATTTTTACTTTCAATTTCTTGGCTAAATCCCAGTCCAGGTAATTTTCTTCAGATCCAGTTTCCACTAGCACCCACAGTTTTTCCAACCTGTTCCCTATTCCCTTTTCCTTTCACTTCAGAAGAGTGGAATAAACTTATAAGAGGAAAGTTCCCTTTATTGAGCAAAGAAATGTGAGCAGGGGTTAGGCAAAGGTTATATGTGGGGCCATCTGAGCCGCTGTGAGTTGCTGATGCAGGAGCTGCAGGGCGTGGGGAAGTTTCACCAAAACCCACCTGCTCTTGTTGCCCCACATGGTTTGAGATGGGCTCTGACTCTGCACGTTGTCTGCAGAAACTTCCATGGTTCCCAGGCACAGAGGTCCTGGCTTGGGCCAAGTCTAGCTGGTTCACTACTTGGGAGGCAATAGTGACCTCTTTCTTTAAGGTTGCCCCAGGCGGGTAGTGGCCATAGCAATGTTGATGTCTGGGAAAAAATTCTGTCTAAACATCCATGCAAGCTGGGAAGGAGTCACTTTTGTAGCTTTGGCTAGGGTCCAGAACAGCCAAGTGTACTCCTTGATGGCCATTCTTCCTTGGCTGAGGGCCAAGGACGCTGACCAGGTGGCATCTTGAGAGTCATTTGGGGTGGCAGCTCTTTCAGCCAAATGGAGGCAGTCCTCCATAGAGGTTGGAAGGGCTGGATGTGTTTCCAAGAGGTCGGTGAGCCAGATGGACAGGTTTTTGGCAGGTCCACTATCACCTGGGCAATCAGGAGGGATGCTGCTGTTGTCCCCCAGTAGCCACGGTGAGGTGGGCCTGCAATCTAATTCAAGAGAAGGTATCATGTAATACACTAAACTCCTCTGGAGTCAGTGCCTGTCTAAACTTGGACGCGGCGTTGATATGTTGGACATAACAATTGAGTTCCCTCAGGATGGGAGGAGGCGAGCAGCTTCCCTTAGCAGGAACAAGATGGAAAAGGTAACCATTGAGAGAGTGGTTGTGTGCTCATACCAAGCAGGTAGGGCTCTCTCTTATGGTTTCCCCTTCCCATCCCATCCCATAAATGGGAGATGAGATTAAAAGAACTTTGTCTAATGTGATGAATGGGGTCCTTCCACATTGCAACAAAACAGTTTGGCTAAAGGGCCTTGGTGAGGGCCCACGAACATGAGAGTGCTGCTGTGGTCAGGTCCTTCGTTCATTGGCTTGATGAGCAATTATTGGGATATCCTTGTAATATGGTAAGGATGATGCTCACACTGAGGAAAACAGTCTGTCCACCAGAGAGAGCTTACAGAGAGGCAATTGATCTATCAAAGTCTTAGGAATGGTCCATTTTTTGCTCAAAATCCAGGTTTTCCTCCAAAATGTGAATAAATAAATTTTTGATTTAAAATTTTATTTCTGATTTTTGAATTTTTTATTTTTATATTTTAGAGAACGGAGGATATAGGGAATTTGTTCCATGGAGTCTTCAGGCGGCAGGCTATCTGCAGACCTATTTTGAGAACCTCAGCCCCTGATATTCCAGTCTAGGCCCATTATAGACCATTTGTTGGGTACCCCAGGCATTACAGGAATTTTTCTGCATTTAATTATGTTTGTTAAGGATAAATCAGAGATTAACATTTCCATTTAAACCTTATCGCTAACTTTAAGATTAAAATTCATTATAAGTTTTCTGGCAACTTCTAATTTTCTTGGCTGATGCTCCCCTTGTCTCTCATTACTTCCAAATTTGGCATAATTCAACTTGGCAGCCCCTTTTTCGCTGGGCTGCCCTTCACCATAACTCTTGATATTCTTGATTAGTGGCAGATTTGGCTTGGCAGATCCTGATTTTCTGAGATGCCCATTGCCATGGTTCTTGATGTTACCACTTTTGGAATAATTTGGCTGGCAGCCCCTGATTCTCTGGGCTGCCTTTTGCTGTTGTCTTCATTATATCTTGTTTTGGAAAATTTTGGGTTGGCTGCCTTTAATTGACCAGCTCACCATTTATGTCAGCCCTTGCCACCTCCGCTCTGAAGCTTATTTGATTTGTTGTCATCTGATTCATCAGAATGCCATTTCTGATGGTTGTTGCCCTCAAACCCTATGACTTTATTATCATTAACAATATTTATACAAGCCCCATTTTCCGCATTAGGGGGGTTGGGGCTATGTGGTGATCAGGCAGCGCCTAGACCGTCACAGTCATTATCAAGTGCCACAGCTAGTGAAGACAAGTAAATTGTCCAAATTGTTTGGGTAACACAGATTTTGCTCCTAGTGATTTCATTGACTCAGGACTGAAGGTTCTGAACTTGGCCATTTAGTAAATGTCCTTTGCAAATATCAATCTCTTTATGAGCTTGGAAGGCACAATGTTGACTGGAGCGCCGCTATCCAGTAATGTAACACTTTGACTTTTTGTATGGTAGCTTCCATTAAAATTTAATACACTTACCAAGAGTCACCACCACAGTAAGAGTATCATGATTGTCTTACTGAAACATCATGCTCTTTATAAAGTGGTACTTCTTAAAAAGCCTCAGATGACAAAGTCTTTAATTTTAATCTTCTTAAAAATTCCACTAGATTCTTGCCATATAATAAAGTTCTTTGATTTGAATGTTCTAAATACTTGAGCCAAGTAATAATGTTCTGAAAGATCAAAATTACCTTGGTTTGTTCTCAGGTAGGTGGGCACATTACTTCACTTGGGGCTCTAATAACATAGTATCTTGATTCAACTCTTGAAACAGTTTAATCTTCATTAATTCTGTTAATGTGTGTGTGACCCAATTAAATAATCCCATGACCCACCCCTTTGGGTTCTTACTTCTTCTAATCCTCTAACTTTGAAGATTTCTCTAGAAGTACCATCTTGATGACAGTTGTTATACTAAACTGATAAAAATTAAGTACTTCTAAGCGTTAGGTTGGTAGAATTTCTTCTTAAGATCATCCTCACGACTCTGAGCACTTTATATATCCATTTAATTAGGGTGACGTTTCTGATGGTTCAGATGCCTTAATTCTATCTTATAAGTGGCTTTGACGTCAAACAAGGCCATTCTTTTGCCTTAATGGATTTAGAGGATTTTACAGCCAAGGTCATATGCTTAGGAGTTGTGGGTGTTATTTCATAAAACTAACCAAGATGATTTTCATAGCGACTAGATTCAAGGCTTTAATCATCCAAAGCTGTTGGCTTTGAGGGAAGTACCAGTTTGTGTAATCCACATCTGAATTAGACTTCCCACTTTCATAGTGCGGAATTCTTATTTTATGTTTTTAACATCATGTGCACTTATGAACTTAACAATAAGAATTTCCTTGCCATTGGCCCAAATGTGATTGGGTCAAATTTTTACTCCAATCACCTCCTTGCTTCTCTACGCATAAATCCCTGAACATGGTGAGCTTTCTGTTTGTCACTGGCTCCATAAATGCTGTTTCACACACTTGAAAATTTTGGATATTGTTTCCTTGCCAGGTGTAAACTTAGTCTCAAAGTATTGGTGAAAGTTGGGATGAACTTCAGAATTATTCTGTCATACAAATTGTAAACCATTTCTGGTTTGTTGGTACTGGTAGTGCATTCTTCATTGTAGGTAGCAGTCTGAGTGGAGGAAGACGAACGACTTGAATATTATCCACATCATGTTTTAAGTAAATCAACTGGTCATCATAGCTTAAATCTTGGCATAAAGTGAGTCTAAACTTAGAATTTTTTCGCTGTTCCCACTTTCTGATTAATCCGCTTTCTCTTTTAACTGATAAAAAGGCCAGCTCTTTGATCTTTTTTGTGCTTGTGGTGGTATACCCTTTCTAAATTATTCATCAAATTGAGCTACTTGCTGCTTCAAGTTATCAAAAAAATTGCACATAGTCCTCAGATTTTTATCTTCTGGAAGTTCTTCACTATAGTACAATTCTATTATATTGTCATAATAATATCCACAATCGCTTGGTGGTACCCTTATAATGAGCACCAGTAAAATGCTAAAATGGCCGCTCACTCAGGAGGTGCTCATTAAGAAAAGTTAGGCCATAATAGCATCAGTTGCAAAAGGAAGAAACAACTAAGTACATAAAGGAAGGTATGAACCTCAAGTTGGATGGGGCAAGAAAAACGCCCAGCCATAAAAAATAGAAAAGTGAGATCACAGTGGTGAGAACATAGTGACCGTGATATATGGCCAACACCCCCATTAAATGCTCATTGAGTGACCTATATAAAAAATTCTTATGTAATAAAGTAGAAGAGTTGGTTGACTGATGTAGGAGAGTTCCTGTAACTCTCCTTTTCCTGGAGAGGATGTGGAATCTAAAACCATTAAACCAGGGAACAAATTACAAATACAAATGAAAAAACCCACAAACAGTGCTAATGCAAAAATGGCCCTAAAAGAATGGATACAAAGTTATAAAAATGATAATTATCCTAAGAATATCACAGCTTGGTTGGAAATAAGGAAGATCTTGAGACCAAATAAACCAGGTTCTAGACCATAAAGAGCTACAATTTTTGAACAGTCCAAACTCAACAAATGATGGAATAGAATCATGTATAAGTCTGTAAGTATATAATAACCTTTGGTGTTTGAGACTACATGATGAGGTCCGCAGTAAGGCTGGCCTAAAGGTTCATATGATAAGGTTTGAATAGTTTTTAATAACAATAGTATTCAAACAAAAAGAAGTTATATATATAGCAAAAACGACTATAAGGGTAACTGATGGGAAGGGTAATGGTCATTTTGTCACAGAGATAAGCCAAATTTAGATAATAGAAATCAACCCATTAATGATATGCCATAGCTCACTTATACCTAAACTTAAGTTTTATATTATATGTGAATTTTACTAATCTTGGTAATAATGTATGTTAGGCTTCTTAAGTTAGATGAAGCCTCAACTTTAGGTTTCTGACTTAAGTATTATGTTATCAATTTTGGCTTAGATTAATATCTATTTCATTTTTAATCAATTCTTTCTTGAGCCTAAGGCCCAAAATCATTACTATTAGTTTTTGATCAATGTTTTATTGGTCCTAAAGCCCAGAAATCTTTAATAATACTATATTATTACGCACTGAGCAATGTCACATTCTAACGTTAAGTTTAATTAATAAAACTCTGGATAAATTGCCTCATAGTGCTCCACTGGCCACTGAGATAGGGAAGATTGTCTGAACTTACATATTATCATCCTGATGTTAAGCCTGAGGTTGCATTCAATGTTTAAAAATTCTATTTTTCTCTTTACTACTTTATACCACCTATTAGGCCATAGTATCTATTGGCTTATAATGGCAAATAATGAAAATCACTTAACTGTATTACTATTATTGACCTCAGTAAAGTCTTCAATGATAAATTCTGATTTACTCCAACTCAAAAAAAGTATTTTCTATCTCCTTAACATTCCTGAATCTAATTCCACCCTCACAGGTGGTATACGCCTACCCTCATCTTAATCTTGATTTTCTCCCTGGTACTATTTAAAGTACCATACATTTCATAAATAAGTATTTTTTCCCTTTACATAGAATTAAATCAATTGTATAGTTATGTCATAACTTAGAACCTTCACTCAGTAGGTTAAGTCTCATTATACTAGTATCTAGTCAACATTCTCCTAACAACATGAGCTTCTAAGGACTAATTTTAGTAATGGTTTATGCCTCTAATAAAAAGACTAGTTGCCTGAAAAAACTGTTTCTAACTAACAATCTTCTGAGTTTCCATCAAAAAGTGAGGAAAAGCAAGATAAACATTAATCCAGAACAAGAAACTCTTAAATTGATGGGATAAAAGCATTACCCATTGGATCAGCAATTCTTGTTTTAAAGTAGGCTTCTCTGTCACAGCTACTCTTGAGTCTATGGTTGAGAACAGAGGAGAAGTTCCCCTTGTGAACCAAAAAACATCAAATCGGGTTTGCCTACCTCAGCTTAAAATTACAACTGCTAAATGTATATCCATACCTAAGGGACTTTCTAGTCAGTACAAAGGAAAAAACATTATTTCCACTATGAGGAAATAGTACTTAGCTCCTAGTCTACCTGTCACCAAAATAGAATAAGAGGTGTTTGATACCTTTAAAACCTTATACACCCTGCCATTTATCATATTATGCATATTTTTGAGCTATACCATCTTGGTGTATTGCAAAAATTGCTCTTAGACAAACCCTATTCATCCACATATGACTTTTGCCATTCTTCCTCCTTTATGCAAAAAACCAAAATTCATTTTTGAATTGGAGCTCTTTAGCAAAGTCCATTCTAGATGGCTTTACTATTTAAATGAGCTATTGCATACCTACAGAATCAGCTTAGGTTTAAGTAACTCCACTATATATGATGCTTATGTCAGTTCAGACAGACATTTGTGTTATTCTTGGATCATATTTCTAACCTCAAAGAACAATATAGACAATGTTTTATGAGATATGAAGAAGACTCATAACATGTTAGGCCTTAGCTCCAACTATTAAGCTGGATTAGGTTATGCACCCTTTAGGTCAAAAAGGGGGCAAGCTCTAAGTCCCAGCCCCTTAACCAGATCTATGACCTAGGGCATACCCTTGTTGGGAGATGGATGGCTGCTTGTTTCCTTATTTGCCACGCGCCTTTCCCCATCTTCACCTAAGTCCACTACCATACACTTCTTAAAATCTGCAGTTTTTTATCTAAAGAAATAAAACAACTTGGATAGAATTTAGGAAATTTAAGAAACTCTTTACCGCGGTCCCTATTCCCTACTCCTAACAGGCGGTTCACCCAGAAACCAAACAAAGTAGCAAAAACTAACCTAACAAGAAAATTTTGGCAAAGATTCAAAAGGAAGAGAGAAAAGGTTGGGATCAAAACTGGCATTCATTATTAAATTGAAGAAGCAAATTTGAATAACTGAAATTTGTAAAAATGACCTGAGAATAGCTTAGAAATGTCAGTGAAACTATCAAGGGGATTTTGGTGTAAAAAACATAAATCAACGGATTAGAAATTGGGAATCAACCCTACTATCATGGTTCATAATAGCAGCTCTCCCCCATAACATAAGACCTGGCACCCTGCCAATGGTAGTGTGTTGGCTTATTATTTTAACTAGTTTACCTAATTAGTTTGATAAGTATATATTTGAGAACTTTATTGGTAGCTATTTTGATAAATTAAATGTCATATGGGCAACAATCCCCTTGAGAAGCCTTTCCAACACCTCCTCCAATGCGTCCATCCATAATCCTTTGAAACCATCGGTGCCATGTGGACCTTTCTTCCCCTGTGGGTCTTGGTATACTCATGAAGGAAGAAAAGGTTTTCCTTTACACGTTGGGTTCCTAACATTATGACCCAACTATATAATACAGAGGTGAAATTAATGGCTCAAGATATCTTGACCTTGAATGACTCTATTACCAATTAAATTCTATTTTCTCTCTTAAGAGTGCTCCTTAACTGTTGTCCACAATATATTCTTGTTAAAATCATATAGCAGGTCTTATTAGCTTGTGCTTTACAACCCAAAACCCTTTTGTCTCGATCACTTAGCTTTAAACGCCCAGAGTTTGAGGCTCCCCAGTGTTCTCACATTAGGACATAGCCAGGTATTAGAATTTGACAACAGTGGGAACAGCGAGAATGGTGGTAGATTTTGCTGAGGGGTATATGAACCCCGCGCTTTTGACTGTCACACCAATTGCCTTTACCAGAGTAAAAAGTGTAAAAAATACAAGAATATGACGCCAAACCCTCATAATACAGAACTGTTATACTTCTCAGAAGCTGCATTTATCCCCTCCCATAGATTAAAGAAGTCACAAGGGTAAATTAATCCAGTCTAGCTCTTGTAAAACTCCACAACCCCACAATATTTGTCAAGAGGTGTCTATAACTCTCGTTTCCAGCAAGGTGATGTGGGATGCAAACCCACATAGCTAGGGAACTAGCCGTTAAGAAAAAAAGGTAAGAAGACACCTCAAACGGTGCCTGTGCCAAAGGTACCCCAGGCCAGGGTGTAGAACGCAAAATATAAGACCAGGTAAGATAGAAACATAACCACTTGAGTGGACCCCAGAGGGGAGTCCATAATCAAGTGTAACTTGGCGTCAGGGAGCTTGGGTGCCTCGATCTGGAGGGGACCTGGGCGACCCAAGGGAGCACATGGGATTTTGGTAAATTGCGATAGTAGGTAGTGGCCCACATTTTGGAGACCTCCACAAAGAGGTCCGCCACCAGGTTAGCCCAAGGAACCATAAGTAAAACGTAAAAAAACGGGCCTTTTATTTAGAAAAAGTCGACCAACAAGGAATGTTGGTCGCAAAAACATATTTAAAGTGGGCTGGGGAAATTCAAGTTCTGCAAAAGTGTGCCCAAGCCTTAGTGCTCCAATAAACAGACCTTCCATCCATTTTAGTAAAATACACCAAAAGTGCCTTCACTCAAGTAATCGATTGAAGCCATCTTTTACCCAAACTTAAAATTTCATAACTTGAATAGGCTTTGAACCCCTGCTCTCCAATTAACTGAATTGAACCATCTTTGTACAAAATGCAAATCGTTCATTTCAGTGCCTGGGCCAAGATAAGAGGCTGGGCGTTTTGCACTCCATTAGTATCAACCTGGGCATGCTTGGCCTGCACCCAGCGTTGATCTAAGGTGTGTTTCAGGTCAGGAAGAGCCTGAAGTTTCACCTTCAGGGCCTCCTGTCACCCATCCTTATCTTTAGCATCAGTTCCTACTATAATGTCATCCAACCATGACATTACCCTCTCCTCCTTCTTGGGCTCCACCCCCTCCAGGGGCATTCGCTAAGGAGAAGTTCTTATGTGCTAGTGGCAACTTCATAGCAGCAATGGCTGGCTTAGGCTGAGATCCTGCAGCCTCAGGGAAACGATTATGAAATGATTCAATCAGGTCTTGGGCACATACACAATACTGTGCTGGCACCCAACTGTTCTCTGCTGCGTTAAACCCTTTCCAAGATACCAAGTACTCAAGGCGTCGCTTAACCTGGTGGGAGGCTACTATTTCCTCCACTTCCCATTATGGTGCCCCATCCACAAGATAAGCCTCAGGAGTCACAGGAGGAGGGCCCTTAAACAGGGTCAACTTTATTTCATGAAAGATGGAGAAGATCTGAAACGCGGAGGGAAGATCCAACTGGTATGAGGCATGTCCCACCTTTCTAACTACATGATAAGGACCAATCCTCTTCAGACCCAGTTTTTTGCATGGCTGCTTGATAGGGATGTTGCGAGCATCAAGCATCACGAGATCCCCTTCCTTGTATGCTGGACCCACTTGGTGCTTTCCATCGGCATTCTCCTTATAAACCAGCATAGCCGCCTCCAAACTTGTGGACACCCCTTGATGGACCTTCTTGAGAGTCTTAGCAAAGTCCTGCACCGCTTCCACTTTGGAACCACAGCTGGGCTCCATGTTAAAAGCAGGGTTAAGGCCATGGTTAGCAAAAAAGGGTGAACAACTGATTGATTAATGCAAAGTATAGTTGTAGCTAAACTGGGCCATAGGAAGGTGAGGAACCCAATATGAATGGTCTGCGGTGGTGTAACAACATAGAAATTGTTCCAAGCACTGGTTCACTCACTCCATCTGCCCATCTGATTGGGGGTGATAAGCAGTTAAATGGCAGGAGCGGGTCTGAAGAGTTTTACACAACTCTTCCCAAAAGATGGAGGTGAACTGGGGTCCCCAGTCACTAATGATTTCATGAGGAACCCCATGAAGCGCAAAAACATGGGTGATGAAGAGCCTGGCCATTTCAGCAGCAGTTATGGTTGTTCTGCAATGAATAAAGTGGGCAAACTTTGTAAAGCGGTCCACCACCACCATGATTGCATCATACCCATCTGAAATGGGTAACTCCACAATGAAATCCACTGATAAGGAAGTCCAGGGCCCTTCAGCCTTTTGGACTGGTACCAGCAACCCTGCTAAAGGTTGCCAACTGGGTTTCATTTGATTGCAGATCAGGCACTCTTTGCAGTACCGCCCTACCTGAACAGGCAAGCCCTTCCAATTGTAAGTGCGTCGTATCAACTCCAAGGTCTTTGCTTTTCCAGGATGACCAACGGTGATTCCTTCATGATGGTCCTGGATAATCTCCAGGCGTAGTGATCCCACAGGAACCTATAAGAGCCCCTGAAACCACACCATCTCATCCTTCATGTGATAACCCCTGGATAAGTCCTCCTGATTCAGGGCGCTCTTAGCAAGAACAACAGTATACAGCTGATAACAGCTGAAAAAGGACTACCTTCCTAAACATGCTATATTCTGCTGCATTTTCCAAAGGCATGAGCGCTGGCGTATGTACCGTGGACTTAGAAAGTTGAGAAAGAATCATACTTGGTGGAATCACCAACTGAGTGTTGTGAATCTCTACCTCCCTTGGATTGGGAGCCAAAGCAGGGTTGCGGCTCAAAGCATCCGCCAAACCATTCTCCTTGCCCTTGGTGAACTCATAGGAAAATGTAAATAGGGCAAGGGTCTCATGCCAATGGGTCTGACGTGGTGTTAGAACATGTGGAGCATGGTAGTACAACAGGGCTCAGTGGTCTGTGCATACCCAGAATGATTGGGAAGAGCCATGTAAATGGTGACGCCAATAAATCAGCGCCTCCACCACTGCTAATAACTCCTTGTCATATACGGCGTAATTTAACTCATGCAGAGACATTTTCCTAGAAAAATATCCCATGGGATGCTCAGACCCATCTTCACCCACCTGTAACAGGGCAGCCACAATGGCGAAGCTGGAAGCATCTGAGGACACAATGAACTCCTTGGCAGGATCAACATGGCGAAGGATGGATGTAGATAACAAGGTGCACTTCACCGCTTGGAAAGCATCCTCCAAAATGGGGGACCACTGAAGCACCTTGGCCCCGCTAGTCTTATATAAGGGAGCTGCCACCTCAGAGAGATTGGGTGTGAACTTCTTGAGGAACGTACACATCCCCAAAAAGCTCCTCAGTTCCTTGACAGAGGTGGGGGTAGGCCACTCATGAATAGCCTTCTCCTTGTCTGGAGTTATCATATGGTCCTGGTCAAAAATGACGTTGCCCAGAAAAGTAACCTGGGACTTGAAGAATTCGCATTTGATAATCCTGAGGGTAAGGCAAGCGGCCCTCAATCTCTCCACTACTTGTTGAAGGTGAACTGCATGTGACTCATGATTGGGGTAAAACACCAGAATTTCATCCATGTAGGCAACCGCACATACCCCCAACAAGTCTCCCAACGCAGCATCAATGCGGCGTTGAAAGATGGCAGGGGCATTCTTAAGCCCAAAGGGCATAACCCAGAACTGGAAAATTCCTTTTCTGGTACAGAATGTGGTTAACCATTCCTGGACCTTCTTTATCCAGATTTGATTGAACGCATTGAGGCAGCCCAGCTTGGAGAAGACCTTCGCCTTCTCCACATAGCGTTCAATCTGGGAATCTAAAGGGATGGGATGGAGGTTGGGTACAGTCACATTGTTTAAGTTTCCACAATTGACACATGGACATAAAGTTCCATCAGCTTTCTCCACAAAGAGGAGTGGGGAGCAAACAGGGGAGGTACGCTGAAAGATGGCACCTTTGGCCAACTGCTCCTTCACCCATACATCTAATGCCTCTTCCTCCCAGACATTCAATGGGTATATGGGGGAAGAAATATGTACCAGATCCACAGTAAGTTTAAAATCACAATCAAACTCAGAATGTTCTGGTAGCGTACTAGCTGAAGCTGCATCAAAAGAAGATGCCAACTCCTCCAAACAGGAAGGTAAGGAAAGTCTCACAGTGGGCTTCAGCAAAGGAGCAAGATATGAACTGGGAACATTGGGCCAATGGGGTAATTTGCCTGGGGCGTTATCCTCAGACAGAGGAACAATCAGTTGGTGACCGTTTGTTAAAAACAAGGATAAAGTGTTTTCTTTCAAATTAGTTTTTGACGTCAAACTTCCGCCACCACTCAACACCCAAAATGATGGGAAACAAGAGGTTTCTGATAGCTTGAAACTGGTCATACAATAGATAAGAACCTACCTGGAAATTGACTGACTCCATGATGTTTAGTGTAGGGATACCTTGAGAAGCCCCACCTCTAACCATACCACCTGGTGAGTAACTCAACTCAAGGTAGTCAGTAAGGTTTTGGTCAATAAAATTATTTGAGGCACCAGTATTCACCAAAATAGTTGTGCTGAACTTTCCATAAGAGGATGTAATAGTAGCAGTCAACAAGAAGTATCCATAATGGGATTTATTCAACGCAGAAAACGCCATTAATTTACCAGAAAATTCTTCCTCTGGCTTGAACAAGCCATCAGGGTATGTTTTGGAATCATAGAAGGAGGAAGGATAGTGGGCCACTCTTACTGCTGAGTCCATATATCCTACCACACCCTCTGCAGGTACATCTACATTTTTATATTTATGACAAAGTTCCTTTTCAACTTCCTGAGAACCCCCAATCATGGTAGGGGTCAAACGAGGGTTCTCCAGAGTAATCTGGTAGACTGAAATGGAGTCCTCATCCAGATCATATGAGCAAATAAAAGGTTCATTTTGTAATAAATTGATATGTTATAAAACGCGTTTTTTGGCTTGAACAAACCCTCACTCGTTCCAAGGGTTTGGTGCGCATTGTTATCCAGGGCCATCACCCCCAAGCCCTGAGCTGATGCCTCAGCATGCACCTACAAAACATGTTGGGGAGAAAAATGATAACGAAATTGTTTTTGTTAAATTTGGGTTCAGACCCTTTGATGTTCCCAATTTCTGCCAAGATGGGGAGGAAATCAGTGGGAAGCATCTCACGCTTCAAGGAAAAATCACTAGTTGAGGAAGCGCTATTTATAGGTATGACCATGGGTGACATTATTGCGGCAGAATCATCTTAAACCTTTACTTCATTCTCAGGTCTAGACCCCTGTACATTTCTGAATTTGGAAGAAGTAGAAGGATTAGAAGGATAAGATTCCCTCATTTCCAGAGGCGTGCATGACTTTTCAGCTTCTGTATTTATATGATTTGATCTGATGACGGCCAAAGTACCTGGGCCCTTCCAGGTTGGGGTAGAGAAACTACTCCAAAAGGTTTTGACAAGATGATCAAATTTGGAAGGAGGCGACTGCCAAATTGGGGAGTTTTGCATTGAGATGTCCAAGGTCAAATGGAGAAACAACGTTTTAACTTCATCAGTTAATGGCAAAGCCTGGGCTTTTCCACAGAATCCGCTTAAAAATACTTTCATCAGATGACCCACTTGATGCAGAGAAAAGAACTTGAAGAAGGAATGGAAGGATGCTTCATCAGGTTGATTCTGCTCCAAGGCCTGTTCCAAACCCCCTATTGCTTGCCACAAGAGCAGCTGTGTGTGGAGTACTGCAAAAACCCAGTCACCTGCCTTGGGAGACAACTGGGACAATAGATCTACTCCTCACAAAAGTGGATGGGAACCAGATGAATTGTTTTTTCCTAACGAGGGTTTTGGCTCCAGGGAAGCTAAGGTCTGATGAATTTCTGAGTAAATCTCAGGAGAAAGGTGGGGAATCACAATATAAGGATTGCAAAAAGTCCAAGACCACCAGGTACAAGCAGGAAGGGTGGGCACTTCCCAATTGGTAGTTGCAAGGATAACGCCAAGATGCACCAGTACAAAACCAAATGAGAAAACTGTGGTGAGCACCATTGTGGCAGTGACAAATGGCCAGCGCACCCAATTTACTAATAATGAAAGTACCACACGGATAATTCTTATGCACATATAATAAAAGGGTTGGTCGACTAATGTCAAGAGAGTGTCTGTAACTCTCTTGTTCCCAGAAAGGTGATGTGGGATGCAAACCCACATTGCTAAAGAACTAGCCGTTAAGAAAAAGGGTAAGAAGACACCTCAAACGGTGCCTGTGCCAAAGGTACCTCAGGCCAGGGTGTAGAATGCAACATATAAGACCAGGTAAGATAGAAACATAACCACTTGAGTGGATCCCAGAGGGGAGTCCATAATCAAGTGTAACTTGGCGTCAGGGAGCTTAGGTGCCTCAATCTGGAGAGGACCTGGGAGACCCAAGGGAGCACCTGGGATTTTGGTAGATTACAATAGTAGGTAGTGGCCCACATAGTTGGAGACCTCCACAAAGAGGTCCGCCACCAGGTTAGCCCAAGGAACCATAAGTAAAACGTAAAAAAATGGGTATTTTTATTTAAGAAAAGTTGACCAACAAGGAATGTTGGTCGCAAAAACATATTTAAAGTGGGCTGGGGAAATTCAAGTTCTGCGGAAGTGTGCCCAAGCCTTGATGCTCCAGTAAACAGACGCTTCCATCTGTTTTAGTAAAATACACCAAAAGTGCCATTACTCAAGTAATTGATTGAAGCCGTATTTTACCTGAGCTTAAAATTTCATAGCTAGAGCGGGACACAAACCCTTGCTCTCCAACCAAGCAAATCAAAACATCTTTGTTCATAACATAAATCATTTGTTTTAGGGCCTGAGCCAAGATAAGAGGCTGAGCGTTTTGCACCCCATTAGCACCAACCTGGGCATGCTTGGCTTGCACCCAGCGTTGATCTAAGGTGTGTTTCAGGTCAGGAAAAGCCTGAAGTTTCACCTTCTGGGCCTCCTGTCGCCCAGCCTTATCTCTAGCATCAGTTCCTACTATAATGTCATCCAACCATGACAATATTTCAAATGACCTTTGGGCATGATTGCATTTTTTATAAAACCTGAAGCTTTAGTCTTGAATTCCTATCACATCTCACTTGTCAATTAGGTAGAAAAGAAGCGTTGCATAGATCCAATATATGAAAGTCTTTCAAATTTGTGGCTCTTATCAGACCTTGATAATCCTGAGTCTGCAACTTTGCCTTATGCCCAGGCAGTAGCTATGCCCACTAGTTTTTTCAACAGGTACTCCAAACCCTTAGACACTTTCAGGTTAGAAAGTATGGTTCAACTCGTTGCTCCCTTGATTAGTTGAATAAATTAGACCAGGCTTACTTTTTACTCTGCATTCATATTAATGTATGACAGCGAATGGTCAGTAACTGCCTTGGTAGATACTGGTTCCACAAGAAATTAATTTGACCATAAGGTGGTGCAAGCTTTGGATTTCAAAGTCACATCAGTTTTTGGGACCATCTAGTACTAAAAAAAAGTCAATCAGTTTCCTCAGCTTTGGGGTGCATCTTGGGTCCCTATGATCACACTCCCTCTTTGTAAACCCGTTTGATTTGTGGCTAATACATATGAATGGTAGCGCACTTTGCAGTAATTATTGAGTTTCTATACCAATTAATTTTGGTGATAGGATAGTGGCGCCACATTTCAGTAATTATTGATTTAGAGCGAAATATTCTGATTTTTACCTCCAATAGTCACTCAAGCAAAATTCCCATTGTATTACCATTGGCAAATGGTGATGCAATGTCAGCAACTGTAAAATACTTTCCTACAGAAATTATTCCTGCGCTGCCACTTTGCCTCATATTCTAGCGCTATTAATCTCAGTCTTAAATGTGGACGGTGATAATAATCTTCCAAGCCATTCAGAGCTTAACCTAAGTTTCCAGATAATGCTTGACCTGATCGAAATTAACTGCCATCTTTAACCCTACATGTCTGAGGAAGACAAGCATTATTAATCTGTATTGAAGATATGGTAAATAAAGGGCGGATGGTCAAAAAATCCTCTTGTATTTTTGCCAATGGGCATTTTCACAGAAACCTGATTATATTCTGAGCCCATGAGTGGTTTATGGACATTTGAGCAATGTGATGGTTCCTGATTCATACCCATTACCCCTGGAAGCGGAAATCTCCCAGGCAATTTCATAATTTAAAGTTTTCTATAAGCTTGAATTTGTAGTATATTCCATTTTGTGTGGGTCAAGTCTGGCCACAAGTGGCTGACAGCAATGTGCACCTGATATGTAATCAATAAGTTTAAGGTTATGCCTTTTTGTTTTAAACGGCCAGCTGTTTTTCAGAGCTGCATTGATGATACCTTGATAAATACCAGGTTCTCCTGCGCAATTGCTATGTGTATAACATCCTGATCCACTCTCCCCAATGTAGAACAGCACGTTGAGTATTTGGTAGCTATAATGCTGCACTTTAAAGAGCTGACATGGTTGCCAAACCATCAAAATGTGAGTTCTATTAGGATGAAGAAAGTTCCTAGATAACTTGGTCATGAAGATGAGTATGGCATCATGATTTCTAGATTGGAAGCTATCTGCTCCTGGACCACTCCAGTAACACATAATCAACTACACAGTTTCCTTTGATCTGACATTTTCCTTAAGAAGCTCTCATCCGCCATTTCAGATTTGGCTGCACCCCATCACCTCCTCACAGGTAAAAACTTTTCATTCGTTTGAACTCATAAATGCCAACAGGCATTTGAAGAAAATAAAAGTTTTTACTGTAATCCCAGTTTTGCATAATGCGGATGAGTAAAAGCCTTTCATTGTGGCATGTGATGCCTGTGTTACAGCAGTTGAGGATGTCCTTCTGCTTGAGCGTAAAGGGATAGAACATACAGTGGCTTACTTTTCTATGAAGTTTAGCATCATTGAGCGCGCTTTGGTCATCTATGATAACAAGTTGGCTGCAGTTTCATGGTCTTTTATGCACTGGCGTTACCCGTTACAGGCGGCTAATAATATAGTTTTTATGCAAACAGAACACAAGTATTTTATCTATTATTGCAAACCACAGATGATAGAACACAGGCATACTAGGATTCATTGCAATCTCCTAAGCTTCATATTTCTAAGGTGAGTTTTTTAAAGGGTAGCCCATATTTTATTAAATATAATAAGCCAAAATCCCCTAATTGGGACCATTAAAATACTGACAGCAATCAGTCACAATAATTTCTCCTGAACAGGTTAAAAATCCGCCACATCCTGCCATTACCATGGTCATATCCCCCACACCACAACCTAAGTTTAAACTAAGGAAAAATTCAATCCCAAACCTATATATAAAAAAATCAAATCACATGGTTCCATATCTCCCAACATCCCTGATCTCCCTTTGAGACAGTGAATGAAGTTACTCCATTTGAACCAGTCCTGAAATCTCTTGTCACTGAAGGTTCTCTCCTAGATACAGTGTTGGCATCCTAGTTAACAGATCATGAAGGACGATACTTTTTGGAGAATATTGATGCTGGTAAAGCCACTTCTGGATGGTATTCCCAAAAGAATAGGGGTAAAATATTTTTGCAACAAGTTATGGGTTCCCTATGAGCTGCGTTCCTGCGCCATAAAGGGACATCATGATCCTCCACCATGGGGAAACATAGAGCGGTAAAATTATCAGTCTAAATAAAATGAAGGTATGATTTAAATTGGCGATAAGGAAATTCCTACCTGGATTTAACAATGTTTAATCTGCGCCAGGTCCAAATCAAGTATAAAAGGGCAGAACGTTTTCCTCCACCCTCTTTAACAAGCTGAAGGACCATGGACATCATCTTGTGGATATCATGGTAAGTTTACCAGTGACCCATGGTATGATGTTTTATGGTGGCCATAGACCATTAATACCAGATATGAAATCTTTATTCCTTTTGATAACTAAAACATCCAAGTACATGGCCCATATGTTTGTAGCACATGTATAGCCTTGTTTGGGGCTCCCCAGGAATGATTAGTGACAGGGAACCTCAGTTACATCGCAATTATAGGAGGCCTTGTTTGACATGCTAAAACTAAGCCTTTCAGATCCTTGGTTTATCATCTCCGGTCCAATGGCCAAACAGCATGTAAATACAAGTCTTTGGAGCATATCTCCAATACTACGCAACTGCCTCTTAGGATACTTGGGCAAAGGACCTCCCTTTGTCCCTGATTTCATACAACAACTCCCTCAATTTGTCAACAATGTGTCCCCAATGTATGCTAATATAGAATACAGCTCTATTTTCAAAATTGGACCTCAAGCGCGGAGTAATATTCCAGCAACAAATACCTTCATCACTCACATCAAGAAGGTCACTAACAAGTCTAGAATCAGATGAATAAATCACCTGATGATGTCTTGTGGTTTGCAGATAAAAAGTAATGTAAGGTATCTAACTATCAATAAGAGGATTTATTAATGGTGAATACTAGGGGTCTTCACCTCTGGGTGCCATTTCATACGTTGGCTTACAAACATGCAGTTACCTTCCCTATTTCCTAGGTGCTAAACAATGAATCCTTAAACTTGGAAATAGCCCTCCCACTGGAAGATTCTTAACTCCTTTAATGCCTCCTCCCTATCACCGTTTAAAGGACATCAGCACAAGGAGGTAGAGCACATCATGGTAGAGGGTGCACCAGAGACTGAAGTGGAGAAGATTTTGAACTAAAAATGAGAAAAACGCGGTTTATATATACTAGTACTCTGTATGGGGTTCTCACTTTGCAAAGATAGTTATTCTCTCCAAAGATTACAAGTACTGCCAGTAGTTGATTTACAAGTTTCACGAGGCCAATCACAAGGTGCCATCTCAAATCCCTATTAAGGCTACCCTTGCAGCCACTAAACTCCATACCCCACATAATAATTACACCCTGGATAACTCCCCTGAGGGGGTGGACCCCATTCTTTTAGAAAATTATAATTTAAGCCCTTAGCTAAAGCTATTAAACTGGACAGAGGTATGCACTCTTTTAGGTCAAATAAGGGGAAAACTCCAAGGTCAAGCCCCTCACCCAGATCTCTTACCTCAGCATACCCTGGATGAGAGATAGGTGGTTGCTGCTCCTCCTTGTTCGCCATGCGCCTTTCCCCATCCACACCTAAGCCCACTACCATATAATTCCAAAAATCTGCAGTTTTTTATTTAAAGAGAAAAAACAACTTGGGTAGACTTTAGAAAATGCAAGAAGCTCTCTACCATGAACCCATATCCTGCTCCTAATGGGTGGTTCTCCCAGAAGCCAACCTAAGTAGCAAAAACTAACCAAACAAGTCAATTTTGGCAAAGAGTCAAAAATAAGGGGAAAAAGCTGAAACAAACCTGGCACACAATTTTAAAATTAAAAGAATGAATTTGAATAATGTATTTGAAAATAACCTGAGAATAGCATAGAAATGGCAGCCAATACTATCAAGGGGATTTTGTTGTTAAAAACTTTTAATTAGCTGATTTAAATTAGAAATCATCCCCTACTAATATGGCCCATCTTAGCATCTCTTCTCCCCCAGAAAAAAGTCCTGGCGCCCTGCTAATGGTAGAATGTTTTAGTTATTCTTTTACCCATTTTCCTCTGAGTAGTTTTTAAAATACATTATTTATGAAACTTTATTGTTAGTTATTTTAATAAATCAAATGGTACATGGGTTAACAATTCTCTGGGTTAGAGCCTCTCCAAATCCTCCAACGCGTCCACTAATAATCCTTAGAAACCAGAGGTGCCTTGTGGACTTTGCTTTCCTTATAAGTCTTAGTGTACCCACAAAGGAAGCCAGATTTTTCTTCAACAAGTTGGGCTCCTAACAAAACAAGCACTCTTAGTAGTACAAAGCCCTTCTAGTCCCATAGGGTCCTCAGGCCATAAGGTCCTTTAGGATCATGGACCTAAGAAGATTGTGAGCCTCCTGGGCCCCCAGGTTCAAAGGAATATTGGGGACATCAGAAGAATATTGGCCTTCCTGGGCCACAGGGGCCACCTGAGGGATATTGGCCCCTATGGGACACCTGGATTGACAGGGCCTCCCAAGCCTTCATGAGTAAGTTGGTCCTCTCGAGCCCTCAGGCCCTCCTGGTTCTCTTGACCTGCCATAATTAAACCAAAAGATGATGATTCCCTTTCTTAATTGAGTAATATTTAGGATCAAGTCAAGCAACAAGAAACCTAAACTGCAGCAGTAGTTCACAGCTGTGGCATGAATCTCAAAGGTTGCCATTTTAACCCTAACTATACCTTTGAAGTTTTTGAAGATGGGCTCATGAATATTATATTTTCTCCTAACTGTATGGTGCTTTATTAACTACAAATTAATGACCAGCCATTGAACTTACAAAATAAGTTGAGACTATAAGGAGAAACAACTTTTCAAAGAGCAGGTAAAAATACTAAAAGTTGGAGTTGCAAGAGAACATTAAGAAATTTGAACATGAGGACAAGTTATTGTAGTAATGATTCGGTACATGGAGCTACAGAAAGATGTGAACAAAAAGAGAAATTAACTTTACCAGATGCAACCTACTAATATAGCAATAATATGTCCTCAATTTTGGCACCTCCTGCAACAATCAGGATTAAAGTTTTATCTAATCCTGTTTCTAATAACTTTAAACCCTTATTTAAGGAAAAATATTTCCTCAGTGAAGGCAGTATTGCCTCCTTCTTATATGTCTATAAAAGCACTATGGAAGAGGCTACCAATTGAAGAAAGTTAAACACCTTAATACCTGTTTGAGTCAGTTTTCCTAAGAAAATTTTTTCTTCACTTGAAGAACAGCCAAATTAGAGCAAAGCATGCCTTGATAAAAGCATTTGAATGAGATTAGACCTTATCCTCTCAGAAACAAAATTCATGGACATCCGCATCAAACTTAGATATGTGCAGACTGAGTTTTCCAACAAGTGTTAGTATAAGGTCCATATCTTGGTGGTTTGTGAATGCATCTTTCTTGATGGCGCTATTATGGCTGTCATATCATCCCTTGCATTTCGCCCAGACTTACAGTTTTTATATCATCGCCTTTAAGAAATCTTATGAGCATCCTGAACATTCAGGAGGCATTCGTTTAAATCTTCACCAGTATACTTCAGAAGGCCTCTAAGCCTAACTACTTTAACAATTGACGCCCTCAGGTCAATACTTTTGAGAAGAAGGAGGCTAATAAGAAGAATATACAGTGTACATACTGCAGAATACATTGGCATATAGTTGCTTAATGCTACAAGGAGTTGCAGTTGAGGAGGGAAAAGATTTGTCAACATGAAGGGGGAGGCTATTCATATCGACAATCACCTTATTCCTCAACCATCAACCTCTTGGCTATTGCATCTGCTGCCCAATCTAATGGCGATTTTGCTGATATGTGCTAAAAAAGGCTGTGATCTGGATTAATCTTAATCCCTCTATGCCCTTCCACTTTTTCTTTACCTTACAGCTGTAATTTGAGGACTCAATCACTAAAGTGGAAGTTCAAGTTTAAAATTAAAGTTCCAAGAGATTGTCAATATAGGCTAATCAGTGAATGTTATAATCTCAAGTTGAACAGTAGAGTCAAAGTTGCACCAGACTTCAGCATAATGTTGATTATAGAAAATAATGTACCACATTGCACCATGTTAAAGAGCTTATTTAGCCTTTCCCATTTGGTTAGTGAAGCTTCCTACAACTGCTCACGCTGTGGTACTAGAAAACCAAAACCATAATTTGATATTAGAAACTTAATTTGTATGTGAACATTTGGGAATTGTCAATCTATTTGAATCCAATTTGTTTTACTTGGGTTCCAAGTACAGCTTATTTTAAAAACTCCCATCTCCAAGAATACAACAATAAGAAAAAAATTGCCTTATGGAATATAACAAATCTATGAATAAGATAGAAGTACCATGTAATAGGACTGTGTGTAATAAATCCTCCCCAATCTTCCAAGATCAATAAGGAAGCCTTTATTCTCCTCATTTCATGTAGTAGTACCAGCTCAGGAGCAAGTTAGTATAGATACACAAATCCAAATACACATTCTGACAGGACACATAATAAAAATTCGTGTATTTTATAATCTTTCCATCAAGGATATATTTCCCTGCCCAGGATTTTAAAGTTGGCCTACTCAAGAAGCATCTCATAATTGTTAAGTATTATGACTCCAACTCCATGAGCCATAAAAATCAAAGATCCTATAGCCTATGTTTGTCTGCAACCTGTTGATAAGTTGTATATTGTGCACAGATAGTACCCTTTGTGATTTTGACTAGAAGACCTTTCTACTATAGCCACCTAAAACGTAACATCAGCTTGGACCTTACTGATAATCAAAAAAAGGCCGCTGAGAATATTTTGTCCAAATATTATAACGTCTTTACCTATAGATTCTCTAAGTTTGGGAAAATAATTGAATTTACACATCAATTAAATACAGGAGATGCTCTTACCCCATACAGACCAAGCCTTAAGAAAAATCTAAGGTGAGAAGAACAAGTAGCAGTAAAGCTAAAAAAACTTCTAGTAGTTCCTGTTAAAGCCTTCAAAGAGCCCTAGTGCCTCTTCCTGCTCCTAATGAAAAAGAAAGATGGGACCCATTGTGTAGTGATGGATTTTTATAACTTGGAATTGATCAATCAAAAGACAGCCACCCCTTACCCAGGATTGATTATTCTCTTCTGATGATAGCTGTTTCTTAGTTCTTCTCAGCAATTAATTTAGCCAATGGGTACCAGCAGATATTCCTCACCCCAGAAGTCCAAGCTAAAAGCGCTCTCTTTGCTAAATAGGGATTGTTTTATTTATCCAAATGCCGCAGGGGCTATTCAATGCCCCTGCTACATTCCAGCAAGCCATGGATAGCATTCTGAGGGATATGAATATGTCCTGCATCATGGTATTTTTAGACAATATCAACGTCTTCTAAAAAAGCTTTTGGCTTCTAACTCAACCATCTGCAGTAAGTTTTTGAGCATCTAATTCCCCCTCTTTAAAATAGAAGCCTTCCAAGTGCGCCTTTTTCTGAGATTTGGAGTTCTTAGACCCTAAGGTAACGAAAGAGGGAATACAGCCATTCAGACAGACATTTCCATACATAAGGTATCCCCAACTAGGAATCTGAGAGGCAGTCAGGATATCATGGGAATGATAGTAATACCGCCAATCTGTTCCCCATTTTGCCAATCTCATGGAACCCTTGGTCTATATATTTGTAAAGAACGTGACCTTCCACTGGGAACTATTGTAACAGCAATCCTTTGGAGCACTAAGACTGGCACTAACCAAAAACCTTTAATTCTGATGCACCCCAAGTTTGATAATTCTTTCATAATATTCACTGAAGCCAGCAATGTTGCCATCAGTACCTTATTTGTGCAACATGGCAATAACCAAGTGGGCCATCCTATTTCATACTTTAGCAAGACTCTGTCTGGAGATGAGTTAAATTATAGCATCCTCAAACATGAGTTTCTGGCTGTATACCTTGTCATTAAACATTCACCTTTTATTTATGGAACACACTTCACATTAATTACTGTTCACGCCTCTCTATGCTGGCTGCAAAAGATGCGTGACCCTGATGGCCGCCCAACCCAATGGAACCTATGCTCACAAAACTAATATTTCTCAATTGTCCATCAACCAGTGTAGTACACCAAAATGCTGATGGACTCTCATAATTGCTGGTCCAAACAATTTTATCTGGCAAAGAGTTTTGCCTAAATTGCTTTCCTTGGTCATTCTGACTTGTGGTTACTAGAAACTCCAGAAATCCAGAGTGAACTTAAGAGGATAGTGATTAATACATGTGGGATCCGCTGATAGCTACCACAAATTATTCTTAAAATATATGAAACTTACTTATTTAAATTAAAAGTAATAATAACACTTTTTAGAGTTTTTTATCTTTTTTATTGTTTATGCGGGGCAAGCCAAAAAAAAGCTCCCTATTCAATACTAGTATTTCATAAATAAACTAGTTTGAATCTTGGGGCCATGGGAATTTGAGGCTATAGTATTAAAAAGCTGAGTCATCCAAATTAGGAAATATAGGCTTTTTGGTATATCAAAACGAGGGTAAATATTTTGTGACAAAACTAACCCTTGTGGTAATGATTTGATAAATTGTACCCAATCACCAGCAGGTAAAATCTTCTCACCTCTGGGGAGAACAGACCCATGTGGTAATAAACACCTTATGTTTTGGCTGAGGAGTTGGAGCAATTCTACTATCAGTTCTTACCTTAAAAAACCAATTTTGTTTATAAAACGGATTTTTCCAATGGATAGGGTTCCACCATGAATCCTTCAAGGTCTTTTCACCATTGGTACTCATATCCTCATTAACCATAATATTATTCAAATATTGAACATGTAATTGTCTGATCATTGTAATGGATTTGGGGGCATTTTACCTCCAACATTCTTTTTAAAAAGTTGAGAAGGAGAATGTCCAACATTGCCCCCCTCAAGAATGTTGGGAAAAGTGTAGGGCTGTAGGAAGCGGCCATGTACCCAGTTTATGGTAATTCCTGTAGCCAAAGACTTAATAGAATACTCATCTCCTCTCTTATACATGATAGTAAATGGTTCCTCCCAGATTGATCCAAGTTTGCCACTTTGAGGAGTTATGTGATTGTGGTAATATAAAACCATTTCTGACACTTGGAATGAAGGTAGAGGAGCCTGAAGCTCATTGGCAGCTTGGCCTTTTTTAGTGACCAATTTGGCTAGGTTGGTCATAGCCTCTGATTAGGTTGGGTCATAATTGAAGCTGAATGATGCAGTTAGCTAACCTTTGCATGGCTTTCTCAGGCTCCTCTCCTCTAGAGAAGACATCCTTAGCTAGAAGAGCAGGTATGCCTGGTTCCCTACCATACAAAACTTGGAAAGGGGACATTTTCAAGATCTGGTGATAGCTAATTTGATAAGCCATAAGAGCGCTAGGGAGATTATGATCTCAATGAAGGGGATCAGATGAGGCTATTTTTTTAAAAGATAGAAACCAAAGTGCCATTTTCTCACTCCACCGTACCATTTGTTGATGGGTTATATGGAGCTGAGAATAGTTGGTGGGCTCCCATGGAGGTAGCCAAGATTTTAACTACTCTGGAGGTGAATTTCTTTCCATTATCGCAGAGTAGTACTTGAGGGCACCCATGTTGAGTGAAAATATTTTGATGGAGAAAGGTGGCAGTGGCCTTAGCAGTTTGGGCCAGCAGCGCCACAGCTTCAACCCACTTCATGAAGTGGTCAATACCTACCAAGATATATCTGTTTCCACCTGTGGTCTGAGGAAGTGGCCCTACTATGTCCAAGCTTATGGTATGAAATGGCTGTTGCAGGGTAGTCAGCTGATATTGATATCTAGTCTTGAGCTGAGACTGCTTCTTACATGTAAGGCAAGCATCCAAAACTTCAGTAATGGCTTCCATGATTCCCTCCCAAAAATACTGATCCTTAATCCACTCATAAGTTTTCTTTACTCCTCCATGGCCTAAAGTTGAATGAGCTTCCAGGATAACAGGTACACGTTCTGAGGGCCATAGGTAAGGCAACCACTTCGCCCCTACTTGTTTGTACAATTTCCTGATTTCTACTTTAGTGTTATGGGAGTGCCAGGCCAACATTCTCTGTACAGGCTCATCCTCATCTTCCCAGTCATTTGGGATCATTAAAAGATCATACAGCCATTCCGCTTCACTGTTATCTAGGTGAAGGATGGGCAGCTGAGTTAACCCATCAACATTCATGTGGCGGGTTACAGCGCGGTGTTTGATCTTCATGTCATAATGCTGGAGCTTTAGAGCCCAGCGATCTAACCGCCCCGTAGGGTCCTTCATGTTTTGTAACCATTTTAAAGATGTGTGGTCCATAATCACAGAGAAAGAGGTCCCATACAAGAAAGGTCGGTAGTGCTTTACTGCTAGTAGAATGGCAAGACACCCCTTCTTGGTAACACTAAAGTTGCATTCTGCTTTTGATAGCATCTTACTAAAATATGAGACAGGATGATCTACCCCTTTTTTATCCAGTTGGGCTAGGATGGCCCCAATGGCGTAGTCTGAGGCGTCTGTAAACAATATAAACAGTTTTCCATAATTGGGATGCCTTAGGATAGGTCATTTTTGTAACAGCAGCTTCATTGTTTCAAAAGCAGCCTTCTGTTCAGTGCCTCATTGAAAAGAGATATTCTTTTTTAGTAAACGAACAAGGGGCTCACTGAGTTGGGCAAACTTAGGGATGAACTGATGGTAATACCCCATCATCCCTAGAAGTACCTGTATATCCCATAGATTTTTGGGGGGAGGCATTCTGAAAATCGCTTCAACCTTATCTTGTATGGGTTGGATACCCTCTCAAGAAATGGTATGTCCAAGGAAGTCTAATTTCTTTTGGAAAAAAGTACACTTTGAAGGTTTTAACTTGATATTTGAGCATTGTAAGCGTTGAAATACCTCCTTCAAATGATCAAGGTGTTCGTTAAAGGACTTTGAAAATATGGTTATGTCATCTAGATAGACGATGATTCAGGTTAACTTAAGATCCTGCAAAATGTGGTCCATTGCATGCTGGAAAGAGGCAGGTGCGTTTCACAACCCTTGGGATAATTGCGTAAGTTGGAAAAGACCTTCACTACATATCAAAGCGCATTTCTCCTGGTCTTGGGGAGATAGATCCATTTGCCAATAACCACTGGCCAAGTCCATGGTGGAGAAAAAATTTGAGCCTGAGAGCTGGGCCAGGGCATCATCAATGCATGGGATAGGATAGCTATCCTTTTTTGTAAGATTGTTTAACCTGCAATAGTCCATAACTATCCAATAACCTCCATTTTCTTTTTAATTAACAAAAGGGGAGGACCAAGGGCTTTGCAAAGGAACTAATAACCCTGCATCTAATAACTGCGTGAGTTCCATCCTCATCTGCTGCTCCTCAACCTTTGACTTGCAATAAGGTTTTGACCTAAAGGGATGGGCATCACCCACATCAATGGAGTGACATATGCCCTTCATGTGGCCATAATCATTGTCCAACTTCAATAATATATCACTATACTCATCCAGAAGAGTATGCACTTTCTCCAACTCATCTGAGGTCAGCTCATCCGAGATATGGACATTCAGTAAGGTACATACCAGGTTATCTGCGGGCAGGCCTAAATCTGCCATTGAGCCAACGGAGTGGATTTTTCAACTTCCTCCACAGGGAGTAAAAACCCTCAGCCCACCTCCTGATGCTTTCTTACAATTATGTCCTTTTTGGTGAGGTTTTCCAAAAGTAGAAAATAGGCCTCTGATAGGCTGGGTCTAAAACGCCAGGCAATACCTGAGGCTCCAAAGAGCTAACTCCATCAATGCTTAAGATGTGTAATAAGCAGTGGCGAGGGATTTTGAAAGTGATTTTTGTGTCTACCACCCGTTGTTCACCAGGCTTAATCACCATCTCATCAGCCGCATAAAATGAAATACCTTTGATAGCATCCACTGAATCAGGCAGTTTCTTTGTATTTTGCCCAGAGGTGGTGTAATGTATAGGTAAAGCGGAAAGTGGGTACTCAACCATGCAAGAGTATTTCCTTCTTGCTGGGTTCTTTATTTGGCTAGAACTAAGGGGACTTCATAATTGAGCAATGACAGGAACCCCTGCTTCATATTGATAATACCTTCATATTCAATCATAAACTAAGTACCTATGAGCATATTATAGGCGTTGTTATCCAAAGCCACTGTGGGGGCTGATAGAATAAGCTTCCCAATATGAATGGGAAGGGACAAGTAAGCACCAAGTTCACGGGTGTTGTTGGGACCAGCAGTTTCAAAGTCTTAATTGTACTCCAAGTCAGGTGCAAGTTTGATCTTTTCTATCAACTTGGAGGAGATTACGTTCAATGGGGAGCCTGTATCTAGGATAGCCATCATCTGAACTTTTTGGATAACCACTTTGACTTTTGTAAGTATCCCCCCAAAAGTGGGCATATAGAGCTAGGACCTCCTTTAAGATGAAAAGTTGAGGTTAATTTGCGCGCGGTCTTAAGGTAATTTTTCAGGATAGACTGCAGGGTATGGCCATGCTGGAGAGGGCGAATAAGGTTAGACAAGACTTCATCCACGTCGCTGGTAGTGTCAATAATGGCCAATTCCCCTACAACTTAATGGAGATACATCTCTTCAGGTATGGTGGCCTCATCTACTCCTCCAGCATTTAAGCAATTGGGGACTTACACTTCAGCAGGTAATCCTACAATGAAATAGCCAACCTCATCTGTACCCCCCTCAAAATCATCTCCAGGGGTATTGGTAACGCGAGGTAATGGCATAAGTTGTTTAAATGAATCAGGCACATGAGATTTGTCAGCAATAGGTGTGCCTTTCCATATGCTGACATTACTTTTCCCTGCTTCTGTTCCTCCGCGTCAGCTTTCTTTTTCTAGCACACAGTCTCCTTGTGTCTGAACTTGTAGCAGTATTTGCACTGAGGCCGTTCAGGACGTTTTGCTTTGGTTTTCTGCTCCTCAGAGCCCATTATCTGAAGAAGCTCCTTCTTGTCTTCAATAGCTAGGGCCTGATGCTTAAGCTTTGGATCCTCAATGGTTAAAACGCGAGGATGGGATACTGCTCTGCGAGAAACTTCAGGCTTATGGAAGTCAGCAACATCTATTAACGCCTCCTTGATCTCTTGAATGGTACAGAAATAGCGTTTAACTGAGGTGATGTGCATTGCTAGAGGAGGGTGAGATGCCACTCCAGTCAAAATGGCAGCTACAGCATCATCCAAAGTCAACATCTTTGAAGTTAACAATGTCTGGGCTTCCATATAAAATTGTTCCGCAAAGGTGACCACTGACTCCCCTTTTTGGATACTCATATGCATAAAGGCTTGCTTTTTCATGCTTAAAGCCTGTTTTGAGCTGAATGTGTTTATGAGGGCCTCTTTAACCTTGGACCAGGTGCTAAGAGCATCCATATGGGGGAACATCACCTCCTGCGCCATGTGACCCAAACAGGAAAGGATATGTTTGGCCTTCTGATGATCGGTCACCCCTTCCATAGCCACTTCATAAATGTATAAAAATGAAGCAATGCTGCCCTCTCCAGGGATAAACTTATCTTTATACGTCGGTTTAAATGAACTAAAATTACCCCCAGTAAGGGTATGAATAGCTGGAGCTTCTATTTCCGGGGTTTCAGAGCAAAAATTAAACTGGTCAAAGGTGCACAAAAGGTAATCAAACTGGTCTTGCATGGCTTCAAGCTGGGTTTTCATTTTGGAGAGGGCTTCTTGGGGCCCAGAAACACATAGTTTTAATTGAGCTTTGACCCCTAATTTGTGAGTTTCAAGTTTTTTAATCAGCTCTCCATTGCATTGACTTGGAAACGGAGTTGTGACACCAGCAAACTTAGGCTTAATTGAACAGTTTCCATGGCTTCCACACGTTTCTTCAGCTCTTCTTTTATTTGTTTACACCCTTCATCATCACAAGGGTGTGAGCTTGGGCCTTGTACTCCATCCTTGATCTGCTAATACTTCCTCTTGACCTGCATTAATTGACTAAATACTTCCTTCAACAGCACAGGGCTTTCTAGCGAAGCTTTTATCACTTTTGCTTTGGTTTCACATTCATTCAGATGACGCGCCAAATATTTGGTATTTTCTAATGAAGCTTTGAGAGCTAGATCCTTTTCTAGATGAACAACCTTGGCCACAAGGGTGGAGGTGGTGCTAGATGGTTCAAGCAACAGACGGCCTTTGAGCTCATCAACATGCAAAAAAACCTGAGTTAACTGTTGCTCCACCACAGCCACACGCTGTTCATATTCCTTTTGAGGGACAGAATCAGGGGCTAAAAGGTCCTAGTGCATTTGCTCATTGTGCTTTTCAAGTTCATTAGCCAACTCCTCCAACAACAAGTGGGTGCTAGCGGTGGAAGCGGACAGTTCATCTCTAAAGATCTTCATGGCCTCCTCAACATAATTTACAATCCCAGTGTCCATGGTAGTAAGTTGATCATGCAGCTGAATGATGAAATTGCGATTAGCTTCCACACCAGATCTGACTGCTCCAAGATGTTTAGGGTCAGTTGGTACAACTTATCATAGGCTAAATTCAGAGCTGCATGGGTATCTAGGTTTCAATGTAGCTCTTCATGATTTCCAGCTAAGAGATGCATCATGTGGACCAAGGCGGGGTGAGCAAACTTGCATATGTATGTGTTCAAATTTGTAAGCTGGCTATAGGTCTCCAGGAGGACACTAGTCTCAGAGAAACAAGTGGCGTTCCTCTACCAACCATGCTCGTTCATGGGACGCATTGTCACCAGGGTTAAGGATGCCATAAGTAAGGTCTCTCACGGCTTCAGTGGCCAGCCAGGTGATGCAGTGAGACTCAGGTATTAATATGCGCTCAAATCGTTCTTCTCCAAACATCAAAGCAGTAGGGCTGATCATTTGATCCTTGTCTTCAGCCCCTTCCCCATTTTGCACCCAACAGGTGACACTCTCCTTGCTTAAATACTTTATTGAAGTATACAGAGTGATCCCCTGTAGTGAGCACCAGTTTGTGGGATCCGCTGATAGATACCACAAATTATTCTTAAAATATATGAAACTTACTTTTTTAAATTAAAAGTAATAATAAACGCTTTTTAAAGTTTTTTTTTATCTTTTTTATTGTTTATGTGGGGCAAGCCAAAAAAAGCTCCCTATTTAATACTAGTATTTCATATTTAAACTAGTTTGAATCTTGAGGCCATGGGAATTTGAGGCTATAGTATTAAAAAGCTGAGTCATCCAAATTAGGAAATATAGGCTTTCAGCCTATCAGAACGAGGGTAAATATTTTGTGGCAAAACTAACCCTTGTGGTAATGATTTGATAAATTGTACCTAATCACCGTGGGTAAAATCTTCTCACTTTGGGAGAGAACAGACCCATGTGGTAATGGACACCTCAAATTTGGCTGAGGAGTCAGAGCAATCCTACTATCAGTTCTTACCTTACTAAACTGATTTTTATTATAAACCGGATTTTCCCAATGGATAGGTTTCCACCGTGAATCCGCCAAGGTCTTTCTGCCATTGGTACTCATATCCTCATTAACCATAATATTATTTGAAGATCAAACATGTAATTGGCCAATTTTTTTAATGGATTTGGGGGCATTCTTACCTCCAACATTCTTTTTCAAAAGTTGAGAAGGAGAATGTCCAACAATACACAAATAACTGATGGTATACTGTATAATTTAGCAAAGAAGAAATAGATTCTTTATGTGCATCCCTCTAGTTTACTAAGATTTTTATGGAGGGTCATACTATCACTGGACATGAGGTGGTATAAAACCCACACCAATGGGGTGAAGTCTTTATATTACTTGGTTGGAATACTTAACTCAATACAAGAAGTTTTGTATGCGTTTATTACTTGTTGCCAAAAGAAAAACTTAACCCACGATTTAAGCATCAAGTATTTGATCCTTCAGACTTATTTCATATGGTAATCATCAACGTTATAGGTCCTTTGCCCCAAAAACCCATGACTGTCAATATATAATATTGGCCACAGACCACCTTACCAAAAGGATCAAAGCTACATCTGTCCCTATGGTCACCATCTGGGCAACCGCCTTAATTTTGTATCAACATCTCTTTACATAGTCTTGGTGTAACTGTTCTCTTAACTGTTGCTGAAGTCTGAAAACAGTCTTAAAGCTGTAAACTAGCGGAGAGGTAAAAAATAAAAGATGGTGCGAAATAGACTACTTTATTGAGCTAAAAAGCATCCATGTTTAAAGTGTGGTGACATGGTGCCTCAGGGACCTTTACGGCCCTGTAAGATCAGAATTTTCACAGCCTTCTGGATCAATCGCCTGGTTGGCGCCCTCATTGTTCTACATCTTCCTCATGACTGAAGTGGTGTGGGTTGCACCTCTCAAGGTTTGGGAAGCAGGGATGAAATTCCATAAAGCATCTCCATCAATTCTCATGTGCGTGATAATTATTGATCAAAACTTTCATTGGTGCCTTCAGGGACAGGTTTTAATCATGCTGTCTTGAGGGTCAACTTATTTAGGCTCAATTTAGAAATAGGTTTTTTGTTTGCTCATCATCTCAAATCTTGACAATGCCCCCCTAAAGAAACTGTCAGAATGGTATAGGGCCAAAGGATTGGTATGTACTCAATTCATCACTGTCCCCTGACTGACATCAGCAATGGAGTAATTTGAGTTCACGTTATGAATGATCTTATAAGGTCTAGACCTAAGAACGTCAAGCTTGTTCTGTCAATCTCCAGGTTGGAGGTGATAAAAGAGAATAAGGTCACTTAATTGAAAAATGGGTAAGGAGGGTCAACTGACATTAAATCAGGATGTCTTCCTTTCTGTGATGGTGACAATGTCTTGAGTGGCTAGGTCTTGAAGCTGGACAATTTCTTCAGCTAAGGCCCTCATAATTTAAATAGTGCTCTCAGGTATTGAGGTATCAAGCAGGGGCTGAATGCTACTTGGTAAACATGGAGTACACTAATTTAGAGCTTCGAAGGGGTCATCTTGAAGATTTGGTGGTAGCTTATTCAGTAGGCAGGCAAAGCGCTAGGTAGATAGTGGTTCCAGCAAGTAAGGTAAGAGGCGGCCACCTTCTGCAGGATAGACATGAGGGTTCCATTTGCATGTTCCACTGCCTCATTGGTCAAAAGGTTATAAGTGGCAGTAGATAATTGGTTAGTTCCAAAAAGTGAAGTTGGTTCTTGGACTACCTGCGGGGTGAAATCAGCTTATTGTCTGAAAATAAAGTTTGTGGGCATCCATGCTAAGTGAAAATGGATCAAATAAGGGATAGGACTGTGGATTTTGTGGTGGTGGTGGGGACAGAAATTTCTTTGATTAAACTTGGTCAAATGTTCAATGACTAAGAGGATATACTTATGGCCATGAAATCCAGTGGGTAGAGGGCCTACTACATTGATGTTAATAACATAAATGGACCTGACGGGGACACAGATGAGTGCTGATATTGGGGACTGGCCCAATATTGGGTTTGGTAGGCCATACAATACTCTAGGACCTCTTAGATGGTCTTTACCATTTAGTGCCAATAGCAACGTTTCTTCAGCCATTCTTGAGTATTCTTCACTGCCCATGTCCCGCGGTCATATGCCCTTCTAGGAATTATCAGTTTGAAAAGAAGGGTGAGTATAAGGGAGCCATTTCTAATTGACTTTTTTATAAAGTATTCCCTCCTTAGTCTGAGTGTCTTATGTCATTTTCAAAGCTCAACTTGATCTCAGGAGTCTCCAACTCCCACCTGGTTCAAATGATTAAATCATACAGTCAATCCTCTATGGTGGTCAAAGCAGCCAGTACTGGCATCTTAGAGAGACCATTGAAATTCTGATAAATTGCTCCTGCGCAATGGACTATAGAGAAATTATAGCTCTGCAGCCTTAGCGTCCACCTGGCTAACTGGCCATCTGGGTCCTTCATCTGCTGCAGCCATCTTAATGAAGAATGGTCAGTGATGATGGTGAAATGGGTGTCATAGAGGTAAGGATGGAAATGCTTAATTAGCAACAAAACAGCCAGGCTTTTACTCAGTAGTGCTATAAATCCGTTTGGCCTTTCTCATGGTCTTGCTGAAAAAAGCTACTAGTTGATCAACATGATTTCCATTGTGCTGAGTGAGGATGGCCCCAACGGCAACATTGCTAGAATCCATGAATAATAATAAGCACTAGTCAAAATGTGGGTAAACCAAAATAGGTTTAATACAAAGAGCAGTCTGAAGCGCATTAGATGCATTCTTGCTCAGGCCGCCACTTAAAAGGCACATTTTTTGTAGGAGATAGAACAGGGTCCAAGCTAAGCTGGCAAACCAAGTAAAGAATTGATGGAAATAGCCCACCATGCCAAGGAATTCTTGAATATCCCTAAGGCTCTGAGGGCACAACATCTTTATTAATAGCATTGATTTATTCTGGGATGGGTTGGATAACATCTTTTGAGACCTTGTGTCCAAGTAATTCCATCTCAGATTTAAAAAAGAACATTTTGAAGGCTTGAGTTTTAATGAAGCCTTTCTAAGATGGTTAAGGACTTCCTGGAGGTTCTCTACATGCCCGTTGAAGGTTTTAAAGAAGATGGTAATATTATTGAGGTACATGAGATCATAGAAAAGTTTAATGTCACCTAGTATATCATCAATAACGCGATGAAAGGTGGAGGGCGCGTTGCAAAGGCCCTGGGGTATCCTCATAGGTTCAAAAAGACCCTCATTGGCATTAAACACACACTTGGCTTGATCTTTTGAATAATCTTACTTGCCAAAATCCACTGGCAAGATCCATAAAGGAAAAGAATTGTGACCTGGAAAGTAAGCAGAGAGAGCCATTGATTTGGGGCAAGGAATATATGTCTTTCTTAGTAATAAAATTAAGCTGGTGATAGTACGTCACAACATGATGGCTATCATCCTTATTACAAACTTACAGGGGTAGGGAGGCATAAGGACTGCGCAAAGGCACCTATAGCTCAGCTTCAAGTAGTTGCATGAGCTCAACAGCCACCTGAGCTTCTTTAATCTTACTTTTTAGGGTCTGGACCAAATGTGGGGAGCATCCCAAGTCCTCACATATTGTAGAACCCCAATCATTTTTCCAAAGTGTAGGTAGAGGTTGAGAAGTGATCTTAGTACTCCTTTAATAATTTCTTAATCTGACTCTGTTACCCACTAGTGAGCTCTTACTCAGTTCAGGTTTCAACTAGAGCAACTACTGGGAGTATTATAGACCAAAAATCCCTTAGACTTCCAATAATTATAGATCATTGAGGGCCTCTATAGGTAGAAGATGTACATAAGCAGCAGGGGCATTGTGTACCACTGTCATAGAATTGTCAGTAATTTTAGTCAACAACACAACATAAATTCAGCATAACCGGGATCTAAAACTCCTAGACATAATAGGACCTCCTTAACTAACAGTTTATCTAGGGCTTGGATCTCCAGAAGGTATCCAGAGGGAATGTTGACATGAACCCAGGTATCAATAATAACCTATGACTTTGGTAGTTTAGTGGTTGTCTTAGGCAAATAAATTGGAATGCCTTCTTGGCCATCAACCTCAGGATATGACATTTGCATGGGAGAGGCCTTACATGGTACTTGAGTTGCTCATACTGGTTTTTACTCTATAATTGGCAAGTATGATATATGACTCCGTCTTGGCATCACGTGGGGTTTTAAAACCAATGGGTCCTGTTGTCCCAGCAAGGGATAAAATTCTTAATCATAATTCACTATGGAAGGATAATCTTGGAGGAACTGAGTTCTGAGTATAAGGTCATAGCTTGGGTTATCTAATGCTATGGTAGGAGTATTCATGGAAAAGCTTCCCAAAGCAAATGGTTAGGAAGAATAGACCCCAATGAACAGAGTACACTGCGGACCAGCTGTGATATATTCCATGTAATGTGGTAACTCAGGAGCAATTTTGATAAGTTCATCAGCTTAGATGAGGTGTTTACAGGGGATCCACTGTCAACAATGGCGTAGGCCAGGATTTAATGACTTAAACTGCATCTCCTGTAACCAAGCTCTCAAATTGTGGTGGGAGTGTGAGAAATATAGGAGATTTATCATAAGAGTAAGCAGTATCAGGTTGTTTACTATCATCGGGTACCAAAACTTATTTTCTGTTTTAACAGCTCCAGGATCATTAGAATTCACTGATTGTTCTTGAGGCGGTACAGGGATGTCAGCATGAAGTGCCTTGTCCTTCATGCTGATGGCCCTTTTCCCGCCTCCTCAGCAAGTTTTTTCTAACAAGTCTTGTAACTGTGACAGAATCTATTGCAGTAAGTGTATCAAGGTCTAAGATTCCTCTTGTTCTCAACAACGTGACCCAGGGATGGCTGGAGGAAATGGATGTTGTAGACTTGGGGTGCAGGGTAGATGCAGGTATATAATTAAACGCTAATCCTTAAATTCCAATAAGCAATTAAGGCCATTCTTATGGGTGATTATATGCATTTGGACCTCATATTAAGATCTCAAAGTGGAGAAGACTGCAGTAATGGCGTCATCCAAGTTAATGAGGCTGGTGGTTACCAAGGGCTGTTCTTGGGCATGGAATTAGCTGGCGAGATCCACAGGACTTTCTCCTTTGTTTAGATATATACTCATGAACGCCTGCTTTTAATTGGCCAGGGTTTAGTTGCTTTTGATTTATTGGATTAGGGCAGTACAGACTGTTCCCAGGTGACATTCCTTTAATTGGGGAGTCATAATCTACTAAGAAGTAATATTTAGAAAGGAATGGATATGCTTCACTTTCTGTCAGTTGGTAGCCTCTTACATGGAACTCTCACAAATGTATAGGAAGGAGTACTTGATTTTCTGGCTGGAGTAACCTTTTACCTTAAAACTAGGCTTAAAATTAGTTACAATAGGAGTGGAATGGTTATTGTCACCAGGAATCAGTACAGGCTTGAGAAATCTGTTTCTGAATAGTCACAAGGGGCCTATTAATCTATTCTTCAATCTCAATCCCACATGGTCCTTTTAAAAGTTATCCCAGTTTTAATTTTAGGGAGTTTTGAAATTTTGAGGATTGCTTACTTGATAATTATACAAATGCATGCTAAATTGGGTTGAAGTTTGGCTGATGCATCCTCAATTTTGCCAGTGGCTTATGGTTTTAGAACCTTCTTGAAAACTCCATACTTGAATGGCTCTGACTTTTTAGGCCAATCTTGGGTTTGATTTTCCCTTCATAATTGGGAACTTCAGCCAAGGCATGCGAATTTACAAGATGTGGATCCTGAGATCCCAGATTGCTTGACACTCTCAAAAGTGACTTAAGATATAAATTGGAAAGAGGATTAAATAAAATAGATCTTTATTTGACTAGATTTTTTTGATTTTATTTATTAAGCCAGGCGCTAATATTTATACCTCTAGGGCATTTCCTGGCCACATTCAAGCATGCAATCTCACAGATTATTTTCCACCTCAGTTTAAACATTGAACTGATATAACTGAGACCTATTGCTAGGTTTGTTGGTGGCAAAATACTCTCATATTTGGGAGGATTTCAGGGACAAAAATCGCAACAATAAGCGTGCAAAATGATCCTAGGATTGCAAAAAAATGAGGTTCATCATACTGCTGATAAAATAAAAGTTCTGGAATTTGTGGTCGATTTTAATAGATGACATACCCTTAATCAGGCCATTGGCAGACCTCTCTCAATAGCACTAGGTACTCTCATTTGGGCAGTCCATGTGCAAGTGCTATCATGCCAGTTACACATATTGACATACAAAACTTACTGATTTTCAATCATGTTTTCATCATACAGCTTATGAAAACAACTCTTTTAAACAGGATTTCAACTGTCCTCTCAATAGCACCAGGAAATCACATTTTGGTGATCTATATGAAAGTGCTATCATGCTAATTACACGTACCAACATATAAAATTTTCCCTAAGGTGGAAAATTATTACATTTTTCATTTGTCTGATTGTCCATGGGACTTTTAGACGTTAACTTTGGGTCAGTCCCAAACAATTTTGTATACAATTTCTTAATATTGGTCCCAATTAATCAAGACTAGTTGCTGAGGTTTGGGGCAGTGATAATTGGCCCAACTGTGTGATTGTATTCAGCTCAAGCTACTGATAGAATAAATTAGATTGAAATAATGTTGAGTTGATTGGCCCAGCTGAGTAGTTTCAGAGAAGATTAGCCTAAATGCGTGGGGGTATTTGGCCTGAGCTTCTAATAATATAATTAAATCTATGTTGCAATAATTGGCCTGAGCCGCAATATTGTAATAGGTTTTAATTAGATTATTAGCTTAAGCATTAGGAGGGAAAATCGGCCCATCTGTGGATTGTCAAAGGGTTTATTTTTGAATCAACCACAGAATCTGACATAACCCTGTAGTGAGCATCAGCGTTGAGAATTATTCACATTACTAGGTGACTCCATTATTGTGCCAGGTCAAACAGTATGAAGACTACTGGCATTTGCTTTTTCACAATTATCAGTGACCTTTCCCTAAAATTTGCAGGGCAACCCATCAACCCAGCAGACCAACAATTTCTCCTTCTGAGGAATGACCACTCATTATAGCTCTGAGGTCCTCTCCTGGTACATGTCCAATGATTGTAGCTCAGCGACCTATATTGACTCCCTCATGGCTTCTTCCCTTCAATCCTTCCAGTCCTTCATTGTTGCTGTCAGTTTCCCAAGTTCCCCCAGAATTTCAATCTAGTTCAAGGTTGGGAGTTGGTTGTGCCAACCAATTTAGGTGTTTTAACCCAGCACCTAACAACTGAAGATCTTGAGTCACACCTCTACAAGCTAAGATAACTACTGTTAACTAAAAACCTAATAAAGATGAAAACAAATATTAGATTTGAAGATATAAGGATTAGAAGATTATAAACTATTTTTAATTAAGAGGGAGATCAAATTATTTATAGGCATTTCTTACCTTTCCACATCATTAGAAATTATTGCCAGCATTGTCAGCACTCACTGGCAATTCTCCCTGCTTAGTATTCATCAGCACTCTCACTGGTGATACTCATCATCCTTGGATATCCATATTTACATTGATCCTTGTTTTGTCATAATCTTAATTAATTAAATATATTGACATCCTTGGCATAAGTTGCCAGTGTCAAAATAAACTAAAATGCTGTCAGGGATTCTTCCCAATACTCACATAAAGTTGAAATGTGATTTGATTTTGTTTAATTAATATCAAATGGTTTGGCATCCTTGGCATAAGTCAACGGTACTTTGAAATAGATTTGACTTTATGCCAGAAATCCCACAATCATTTCAACATGGAATAGGCACCATTATAAGAGCCTGCCAAACTTCACAATTAGTATTAATTAGTTTGACATCCTTAGCATAAGTCACTGGTATCAAAATTGACTGAAATCTCTATCAGAATCTTTTTCTGATATTTTTGATGTTGAATTTAAGCAATTCATCATCTTAATTGATATATTAATTATCTCAACATCCTCAGCCTCAATTGCCAGTGTTGAGACCCACCAATATCCTATCAGGGATGATTCCTGATACTTTCTTGATTCTGCAGATCAAGATAGCTCAACCCAACCAAATGGGGAGTACAAATTGAGGTATTATCATTAAATAATGAATTGAAATTAGCAAACTAATCAGCAATCATCCTTGATTAATTACTATACTAATTTCTTAATATGTGAAATATATCACCTGGTTAAAACTCTAATAGAGTTAATGGAGGTTTTGTGAGCAACCTGCTCCTTATTGCTTCAATATTGGCATGTTGGAGAAGCAACTGACTCTCTAAGTTTAAGCATATATTAAACCCTTGACAGTTTTGATCAAGCTGGGAGATGCAATTTAGTGGTGAGCTTGGTGAAGGCACTGATTTTCTTCATATCACCCAAAAATCCTCAGCAAGAACCTAGGGTCAATAAAGGCTCTCTCCACTCAAATCTTGCATCTTTGGGCCACAATTTATGTTTGATCCCATAAGGCACTAAAACAGTTAAAACCTTCTTTTACAAGAGTCATCTGGGTCACCAAGAGTAACCATTGTGGGTCTTAAAGATCTTTAAGGGCCCATGGGGACCCTCAGGTCCTTCATTCTGGAGGCAATTTCACAAAAGGCTGACTCCTGGTAGTGCTGTTGATGGTCCTCACAAGGTCCTCAACTTGGATAAGGCGTTGATCAGGCAACCTCAAGGAGCTGAGAATTCTGATGAAGCTGGTTTTTAAGGTAGCCCTAATTTCACTATCCAACACCACAAGTTGATTGTGAGCTTTGTTGTTTAGTTAATAGTTAACAACAATGGCTTCCCAATTGTCATGTACAAAGGAGGAGTCTGCATTATAGAAATTGTCATTATTGGAGCATAGGGTTTGTGTAAGCCCTAGTTGTCAGAAGAATTCATGGCAATGCAACCTGACTATTTACAGGAGGTGATGCATGGTGAGATGAACAAAATTCTGGAGATAGCGTTCAGTACCCAAGACCAACTCTCCCACTGGCAGTGGAGCCAAGTTATATAAATCCCACATCATGGAAGGTACCAAAGAAGCATGTTAGCAACTGGAGCGGCCTCCCACAGAGTAGATGCCATTTAGTAATTGTTGTATAATCTCATTAATGTTCTCATAATGAATTTGATACTGATCATTGTCAATGGAGGGTAGAGTACTGAAAATTTGCCAAAATTTTAAGCTTTCAGGATGCATGAGGTACTTAAAATTGTAAAGTATTAATTCATTGAGTTACACTTATCAACCAATTGGCAGGTTGATTTTCTCTACTAAAATTATTCTCCAATTGTTTGTGATAGACGTTATCATTTGGAAAGCTCATAGCCACCTGTAGTGAGCACCACTTATCTCATAGTAACAGTTATCTTGACAGTTGCTGAAGTTTAAACATGGGCTTGAAGCTGTAAACTAGTGGAGAGTTCAAATAAAAACAAAAAAAAAGGGTAAAATAGATTCCTTTATTAAGTCAAAAAGCATCTATATTTATAGAATGTGCGGGGATGTGGTGCCCCAGGAATCTTTATGGCCCTGTGTGATTAGGATTTTCACAGCCTTTCAGATTGACCACCTGGTTAGCGCCCTCATTGTTCTGTGTTGTCCTCATGACCACAGCAGCGGGGGTTGCACCTCTCAAGGTTCAGGAAGTGGGGATAAAATCCTAAAAGCATCTCCATTTTTTCTTGTGCACATGATGCTTCATGATCAAAACTATTATTAATGCCTTCAGGGAAATTTTTGTTTGTGCTGGCTCAAGGGTCAACTTTATTGAGGCTCAATTTGGGAATAGGGACTTTGACTCACTCATCATCTCAAATTATGACACACACAGCATGGTAGCCTAGGGGTGCTCAATAAGATAATGGCCTAAATTAAAATTTAAAGGTGTTTCAGAAATCATACTCTATTTAAAAAGCTCCAAGCTTTTTTGGCACCCTACAACCCTTCCACAAATAGAGCCATAGAGAGAGTCAATTGCACATTTGTTTCCAATTTAAAAAAATTGCTTTTACTGACCTATTATGGTGGACTATTTTCAGCCAAGTGCTTTACTCAATTATTGAGTCTGCTATGATAGGGCAATAAAAATGTCCCCTTTCAAGGCACTTTAAAGTAGGGAACCCTTCTTAGCGACCAGTCTATAACCAATATTATTTTTGGCAACACCTGAGACCTCTGAGATCACTCTAAGAGCTCTAACAGATGTGCTATCTGTCTTCAATCTCTATTTGTAGATAGCTTAGTGCATATCTAAAACCAAGGTGTCAGGATTTCCCCTACTAAGAGTAAAGCCTTGAAAAGGTGTAAAGTATTTAGTTATAGTTAATGATAATTATCCTTTAATGTCTATCTAATATAGTTTATTATTATTCCTATTTACAGGTCTGAATTTATTATTATTTTCTAACAGGCGAATCCCATCAAGTACACTTGAATTATGAACTAATGAATTGGGTAACAAAGCCAATTGATCCACTAATGGTATTAAGCACATTTTTATTATGACTTAATTTTTCCTGTTTACCTAATATATCCTATCTTCAATTCATTACCCTAATATTTATTTTAGCCTTGATCTATGCTACTTTTCAAGTACTTTAAATAGAGCTACACATTTTTAAAAAAATACTTTTCCTTAGTCCTTATATCTATTTGAATTGGGAAGTTTGCTTATAACCACTAAACCTTTTTTATAGGTTAAGTTCATATCTAATCCAGAAATAATTGAGTTCATTCTACCGCTGCTGCTAGTTTGACTAATAATTGTCTAGCCTTCAAAGGGCTATCTGTCAACAAATATACGCATATTTCCAACAAAAGAAAACTGGTCAAATCAGCTTACAATGACCCTCCTGGTGTGACAACTGGGAGACAGTAATGTTTTACAACCATCGCCCTGGGGTGAACCAACAAGCTCACTACCTCCTGGTCTGGGCCTTACAAGGACCTCCATAAACGTGTGTCTGAACACTCCATTGTTAGCGTTGGGAAGGACATAATTGTCAACTGGGTACATGGGAGATTCCTCAGAGCTTTTGTACCCATCCAACAGGATCATGAGGGGGCATTGTTAGGACTTAAACCCAAGATATAGATGAGTTTGAATAATGTTAAAGTCAAATCCCGCCTCACTACTAATACTATAGTTTCAGATAGCAAGTTTCTGGAGGCACCATACCCTGGAATAAAGAATATAGGGAGGAAAAATCTGGAATCACCTAAAACTAAGGTTTTAAAGATCCCAAATGGAGGTTATTCTGGACTACAATAAGGCAAAAAATGACCTTGTCCTACATCACTTCCTCAAGGTCAGGAAGATCATTATTGCTAGTCCAAAAAGGAACATTGGGATATACTAAACACCAGTTCCATATAATTAAAAGCTTTGTATAAATTATGTATCATTTTTTGCTTATCTAATTTATAGAAGTTTCATATTCCTTAGACTTTGCTTGGGCCATTCAACAAGACTTGTCCATCCTGATAGTTCTAACGCAATTGGTTTATTTTTATTAAAAAAATACCACATCCAACTCCAACCAACTTAAAGCCTGTTCTTTTTTTCAGCTCTAGCATTTAATAGTGCTTACATAAAAATGATGCTCTGCCAAGTCCTTTCTGAGCTGCAAATAAATCCAATGGAGCTAGGATGAATGAAGTGATGTCTATGGACCACTTTGAGGTCCCTGCTTTGACAGATATCAAGAACTGTGAGATATACTATGAGCTAATAGTTAAGTAATGAATAACTTTTAGAGATCATACTAATGATTGAAAAAACTTGTCCATCTATATAAGCCCACTTAGATGGATATGCGCTTACTTTTTCACTCTTAAAGTGATTGAGAATATTATTAATGAAGCTGTTACAAAAGCTCTAGAAGTTGGACAAAGTAAAAAGTTAATTAGATGCAGCTAACAATCTATTAATTTTGGATTACATTAAACAAATCCATAGTGCTTCCAACTGCTACAATAAGCAGTTGGTACACTTCCAGAATGCACAAAATAAGAAATACTTTGCTGAGCCTGTTACCTTTGCTGAGTAAAACCCAAACTTACCTACCAGAAATGATGGTGCTCTGATCATTTAAAGTGATGCACTTATCCCTACTGAGGCCATTATTGTTTCAAAGATGCCTCAGACTAACTGAACCAAATACCACACATGTCTTGTTTCCTAGCGCTATGGCTTCTTGCTGTTCTGATGATGAAATTGGAGCAACTGAACCAGATGCCTTTGTGCCTCTCTCATTTCCTGATGCCAAGATGCTTAAATGTTTTCCAATAAAATCAGAACAGCCAACTCAGAAGCCTCCATGGCAATATGTTTTCCTGCGCTGATGCTCCTCACTGTTTCAACCATGAAACAGCCAACCTGGATACCTTGGCGCCCTTTCCATTTCTCTGTTCTGAAACACCTTGTTGTTTAAATGACAAAACAGCCAATCTAAATGCCTTGGCACTTGCTATGTTTACCTGCACTGACTCTCCTCATTGTTTTGACAGTAAAACAGCTAATCCAAATGCTTTGGCGCCAACTCCATTTTCTTCTCTAATGACGCTCCTTGCTGTTATAATGGCAAAACAGCTAACCTGAATGCTCAAATGCCCTCTCCATTTTCCTAAGCTGACAATCCTTGCTGTTTCAATGATGAAACAGCCAACCCAAATGCCTCAGCGTTCTCACAAATTTACTGCGCCAATGCTCCTCACTATTCTGACAACAAAACTGTAGCAACCAACCAAAATGCATCAGTTCCCTCTCCATTTTCCTGGATCAACGCTCCTTACTATACTGCAATAAAATTGGAATTAACAAAAGCTAAATTTCGCCTTTTATTTTTTTCTCAAATATTTATTTATAATTTGTCTTCTAACATCTTTCAGGTTTTTCTGTTGTTTCAAAACTCAACCATACATCAGCCAAATCTGGGTGAGTTTAAAATTTTCAACTTTACCATCTTTTAAATCTAAGCAAATCTGTGCCTAAAATCTCCTGCCTTTGACAATTTGCATGTTAAGAAAAGTGATGCAGTATCTTCCATCGCAATGGGTTTAAAGGATTTGTTAGACCAGCGCCTCCTGACCCAAGAGAGTGTCTGTAGCTCTCTTGTTCCCAGTGAGGTGGTGCAGGATGAACAGTTACACTTCAGGGGAACTAGTTGCTATTAAGGTTGAAATAAGGAACCACAAAAGGTGCCAGAGCACAAGGAACCCAGTGATAGAGTGTACACCACAGAATAAACAACTAGATAATCAATAAACAGTATAACTTGGTTGGACCCCAAGGAGAATCCATAACCAATTGCAGATCGGTGTTAGAGTGATTGGGTGCCTCAATTTGGGAGGACCAGGGCGTCCCAATTGTGCACCAGATTCTGTCATCATTTATGTTTAAATAAAGTGTCCTAAAATTGTTGGAGACCCCTCAAGGAGGTCCATGTACAGGTTCTCAAAGGACCATGAAAACAAAAATGTAAAACTAATGGGGTTTTTTATTAAATAAGTTGACCAACAATGAAAGTTAGTTTTAAGAAACCATTGTTAAACATTGGGAATGGATCATCAATATGCGGGAGTGTACTAAGCCTAAATGACCAATAGGCGCACACTATCATCAGCCATGGTACTGTAGCTTAAGTAGGTCTGAACTCAGGGTATCTCTTGCAGCTAAATTCTTCTGGATTTGGCAATATTGTAAATGTAACAGGTTTCAAAACCCCATTCCCCAAGCAATTGTAACAAGCTGACATGATTTGTAACATAGCTGGTGCATTTTAATACCCATGATGTAATGCAGAGCTAAAATTCACATACATTCCAATGATCAACCTAAGCATATCTTGCATGTACCCAGCGTTGGTCCAGGGTATGTTTAAGGTCATGGAGGCCTTGCAGCTTAATCCTTTTGACCTCCTCACTACCAGCCTTGTCTCTACCATATGTATTCTCAATTATATCATGTAACCATGACATCCTGAATTAATTATATACATACCTATCAATGCCACAAACTTTCATTTAACAAATAAGGCTAAATATATAACCACCCAACCACTATTTTAATTAAAAGTAATTCATAATCAAGATTTTTTAATCTCTGTTGACATGTCAACTTAGCAAAAAAATTAAATTCTTTCACTTTGCTATTTGACAAATACCTTGTACCTGCTGAACCAAAGCCTCAATGATCTAAGTTTGCCTTTACTAGTCAGTAAGGTGAACTTCCATCTGACCAATATTCTCGTTGGATAATTGTATAAACCCTTTCTGAGATCCTTTAACCAGATTTTTTTCTCAGAATGCCACAAAATATGAACTTGGAAGAGATGTTACTTCACCCTGTAAACCTGAGGTTAAGCATTATCAAAGCAAAACTCTCAAGTAGGTTCCTGTTCTTATGCACTACCCCTCAGCTATTATGCAGATATGAAATTTGCTAATACTGAGTGGGGAAAATGTAGAACCTTGAAATCCCCGCTTCTTCTAAATTAATCTGTCAAGGTGAATACAACTAGAAACAATGTTGCTGAGTGGTTTGTCATACCACTGACTGCTACAGATCATGAGACTGAAACCAACCTCATTCTTACTGGGCTAAAATCTACAGAAACTGCCTTAATTTACTGCACTCAACCAACTCTGGTAGCTTGGGACCCTACTGAGGCTAGCCAACCCTCGCAATATCATTGTCACCCTAGTTGTAACTTGGAGGGGCTCTGTCAGGCTTCACCCTAGGTTAGGTAGAGTCTTAACTTTAAGTTTCCAACATAGCTATTATGTCCATTAGTTTCAGCTTACATTTATTGGTATTTCATTTTTAATTGATGCAATCCTTGGCCTAAGGTCAAAATAATTATTTACTATTTATGTATCTATTAGTTAACATTTTATTAGGGCTAATGTCCAATATTATGAATTTATCAAACTATTTATTGGCTTTTCCCAAATTAATATTAATGCTTTAATATAGCACTGAGCAATTTCTAGAATAATGCTAAGTTTAATACTGAACAAATATTAGATAAATTATCCCAAAGTGCTCCACTGGCCACTGAGATAAGAAAGATTGATTGAACCAACTTAGTATCATCCTGATGTTGAGCCTGAGGTTGTATTCAGTGTTTAGCTCCTCTATTTTCCCCTTACTACTTTTAACATATACTATGCCATACTATCTATTGACTAATGGTAGATTTGAAACCCACTTAACTTGTTACTTTTGTGGGAATCCAGCTATTTTTAGCTCGCTGGTGCTAATTTTTCTGGATTCTACAAAAGTGTTTTTATAATAAGTGTAAAAACACTAATAAATGAAAACAGGGTTTTTTAGTTTTATTAGTGTTGGTGTCAAATAAGAAAAATGGATCCTCTCAAAATCTTCCCTCTCAGTATTTAAACTGTAACAAGGGCAAAGGAAAGTCAATATAAAGTTCAGAATAGCCTAGTATGGTCTGAATTAGTAAATATGTAAATTAACTTATCAAAGCTCAGAAAACTTGATTCATTTTGGCTGAATGATGGATGGGGAGTTATTTTTAGGCAAGACATACCTGTTGGGTACTGATTTAATTTATTTAAGCCAATCTCCATTAGAACAAATTATTGCATCTTGGGGGACCCCCACCAAGCCTATAAAAGAGGGTGGTCCCTGCCTTAGTGTTTGCTTTGGACTAGATCTAGCCTGGGGAAGAACCTCCAATGGACTCACCTGGTTTCCCTGCATGGTCAGGAAAATTTTGACTGCCCAATTTAGTGGTATTTGTCCATTTAGTATTTATAAAAGTGTTGCCCCAATTTGTGAGGCTCCACTGAGAATTGATCAGTGTCTTTTGGCTGATAATATTGTTATTATTGATTAAAATGCTCTTATCATCATTGCAAACTTGTAAATGTCCAACATTTCCCCCTTCCAGCCTATTTTGACCCAAAACATTCTTTTCTTTAAGCTGGTAGGGCAATTGTCTGACAACTTTTTTTTCAGTCCAGACTTTAATGATGAATATTAGTCTACTTATACTCAAACAAGGATTGTGTCATCATCTTTTACATTGATGGATCTACTTCTACCCTCACATATGGTATAAGCCTATCCCTCATCATATTCTTGATTTTCACCTTATTACTATCTAAAGTAAAATTCATTTTTCTAAATAAAAAACTTAATTTTACGTATTTTTTAATAGAAAGTTCTCTTGAGGCCTTTAAACCTTTACTTATTAGGTTAAGTCTTGATACAATAAAATTTAGGCAACATTCATCATAATGATGAGAGCTTCAAAGGACTATCCTTAATGATGATTTACGCCACTAATAAAAAGCTGGTTGCCCAACTATGTAATTAGAATGGGATTAAATCCCCAAATCACAATTAAACTTAAAACTAGTTTTTGTATTTTAACAACTCATAGATTTTAATCCTGTTGATGTAATGCCAGAAATCCCAATACATAGCCCCTTTTTTACTAACCTGGACATACTTGGCCCTTAATAACTTTGGTTAAAATTATGTTTAAGATCAGTAATGCTGCCAATTTGATACCTATGGCCTTACTAACCCCCTTTATTACCATTATCATTACCCATAATTATGTCATAAGACATGACACTAGACAAAACTTAGAAGATGCTTGTAGCTTAAAGACTTTTAGTTTGGATAACTTATCAAAAGCAATAATTGCATATAATTTAAGCTATCATTAGCCACTAATAAACTCCTTCTGAACTACTTTACAGATGTTGGATCGTTTGTTGCCAAAATCAATATTTTGGCCCTTGAACTGAGTTCATAAATGACGCTCTTACAGTACTTAAAGAGCCTGATAAAATATCAACAAGTATTACAGTCCTCAGCCTATGCTAATACTATTGAACTTAGAATTAAGACCAAAGCATATATGAGTATTCAAGACGGATAACTCTTCCAGACTCTGACATTGGAGATAAGGTTGGCATTTATAACACCCACAGTTTTGGGAAAAAGTTAGACAAGCTCTAGGTTAGACCATTTGAGGTAATAGATAATTTGTCATTATATACCTATAGAAATAAAATCCCCTCAAATGGAAGAATAGTGAATAGAGTGCAAGCTTAGTTAGTAGCTTCATATAAATAATTATTAAAACAAGAAAAAACATATTTATATGTTTGAACCAATAAAAATATGTCAGAATATCTTTTGGTTTGGCTTTATGCCATTTATTTCAGCCATGAATACCAACAGTTTAATTAAAGAGATTAATAAATTTCTTTGGCAATGAATACCACAAACTTTTATGAAACTCTTAGTGGAGGGGTTGTTCAAATGACTTCTCTAACATATTGTCAATGATGAACTAAGTACATGAAGAGCACCACAAAACCTAGTTTGTTACCTTGAGGAGGAGCTCATATCTACTACATACATGTTAAAAGAACATACTATAGTTAATTTGTGGGGTATGTTGTGATTAAAACAGATATACTTTTTAATTTATTTGAAACTAAACAGTTGTTTTATTAGGTAAAGTTGCCAAATTATTTAGCTAGCTTTTATTATAGACTTACATATTAAAAAAGCTTTATATTGTAGCTCCTATTTAAGCAATTGATAAATTAAGTATGGCTACCTTGATGATTATATTATTTGACAGTATTGGGCTAATTGCTGATAAATTATAATATGACCAAAAAATGCAGTTGTATTTGCTGCAGCTTTTGGACATTACAAAGGGAGTTCCAACATAGTAGAATGACAAATGCTATAAGTTGATGACTGGAAATAAATTACTTTGCAGCAACTAATGTCAATGATAATTTATTGGTGGGCATTAAGTTCCACTTATCACCTATAAATAGCCTAATTATATTCTAATAAAGTAATTTGGTTTTTTTGTTTTATCTAAATGTTTTGGTTTTATTTTGTTCAGTTTATTAGGCAACGTTTGCTTAATTTTATTTTTAACTAATTATAAGTCATATTAATAATCAAAATTTTTCTCATATTAGTTTTCTTTTTTCACATTGAGAGGCATTTACTAAGATAAAACCCACAATCCTGTGAAGCTGCTTTACAACATAAGACTATGCAATATTTAAAAATTTCAGACAAAGCCTACTCAAGAACTCCATTAGACATCTAAATCAAAGACCTGGTAATAATTATTAATGGATCATATCTCATACTTAAATAATGCATACTAAGTTGCATATAGTAGTTATTAATAGATATCAAAGTTGCTATATAGCATCCAAACTAACACTAACGTTAGGCCAAAAAATTTTTAACTCTAGTAGCGCTTAACCCAAAAAAGGGACATCCACACATCTTTATAGCGGTAAGACAAAAATTGGATATCCTTGATAAAAATTCTTAATATGGTACCTTAGATAATAGCCTAAGAAGCCATATCAGATGGGGAAGAGGGGTTGGGAGATCTCCCTCCAGGGTAGCATGGAGGGCATGCAACAGGGCAGACAGAATAGGCATGGGTCATTGGCATCAGGCAGAAAGCTTTTTAAATATAGTTTTCTTTTCTCTTTTTATGGTATTACTCAAAAAGTTACAAAGAGGTGTAGAGCATAAATAAAATTCATTGTTAAGCCCAAGTACTAAGTTTATAAGTTTCTATAATTTTAATTATCCCCATATCAAAGATCATTATGAGATTTTGGAATTCCACATTATTCCAGATGTGACAGATTATAAGATATCTTTCTTATGCCTCTTTGTTCACTTTATTTAAGCAACCTCTAGGTATGGTGGAGTTATCAATGCTTTCTAACTATAAGAAGTAATGTTCTCATATGAGACATTAGTTTAGTCTATTTTAGGTTTATTGCTAATACTGACAACTAATGGGTTGTGGGAGATAATCATAAAAAATGTCTGTAAAAGTTTGGTTGTTGATATAATTATCAACAATTTTCTTTCTTCTGCAGATCAATAGGGTTTTTTTTACCAATTTCTAAGGGTTTTAGAGTTAATAAAGCGGTGACAAAGCTTTTCATAATAGTAACTTGTAGGTTAGCCTGAATGATGAAGCCTGCTTTATATGAGTAAATGGTCCCATTACCTAATCAAGCTGATATTTTGTAAAGGCTAATCTGCTGAGGTAGGAAAATTGCGTTGGGACATTATATATTGGAATCCAACCCATGGAGGGTCATAACCTAGTCAGGGCTGAATACCAACTAGTTGGTTGAAGTGTTTATCTTTTTTATATGACTCTGTTAAGATTAGGTTTGTCAGCATTGGATGACATTAATATTAGGGGTCCTGTTTAAAAAATTGAGCGCCAAATTACCTATTTGAATACCTTGTTTATCTATTATGTACAGTACAGTAGTAAATTATACAGTTTTACAATTTTAAGTTCTCTTGTGGGATAGTTTTGAGAAATAGTTTTTTTTATATTTTTTATTCTTAATTTCTCTTATGTAAGGTTGAAGGGAGTTTTTTAATCTGAATTGTTCTCAAGTTACCAAAAGTAAAGTTATCACTAGCTTCCTATAGGAGAATATCTTTGAGAGATTGATACTATTGATTATGAAAAAACTCAACTGAATGATTTTCTTCATACAACTATCATGCACCTCTATATAGAATAAATCAAGTACACAAACCTGTGTAGTAAATCTAAAAAGTTTACACATGATAAAAATGTTGACCAAGTTCTTACGAAATATCTTCAGTGCTAAGTTGGTATAGATAAGATAATTGAGTAAAATATTTTATATAATACTTTTATTTACAACATCTGGAACTATAGTTATATGCTAATATACCTATATACTAAATACCAACACATTGACTAAAAAAAGTAAGGATGATCTTAAGGCTTTGGCTCTCTACAAATCAATAAAACATCCAAAACTCCAGGGTACATTAATTTAAATGACTCTATTAATGGATGATCTAGAGGAGACATAAGGAAAGTAAACAATCAAAAACATACTAAAGGGCCCCACTAACATGCTAAGAGAAGTTTTGGAGACAGCTGTATATCTAGCTTGTCCAGCACAAGAATGAATTAAGGGACTTGGAGGTTAACAAGATCTCAAATATCAATTATTGTATGCCTTCAGTAATAATGATAGAAGAATATATTTTCAGGAAAGAGTGCAATTTTAATTAATAAATGAGCTTAGTATTAAACTTAATTGTGGCTATAAAGACCTCTGGAATGGGAGTACATGTCACAGTTGGACACCGCCAGTTGAGACATCTTTAATTATCTGCAACTTGACTTTGAGCATTTACCTCCAGATATTGAAAAATCTTGCTTTGATGTGTAATGTCAGACCTCTCAGTTATGCATTAAAAAGTTTAAAAGATTGGAAAGTCTCTTGAGACTAGACAAGGTTAGATGAGCCTACTCATGGAGCATTTGGAGAAAGCCCATGGATACATGCGTGTTTAGCAAACACCAGAACCTATAGAGGTGCACTGGTTGGGTCCTGTAATGGCCTGAAAGGGATGCAGTGTGGTAATGATGACTGTGCCTACCTGTTCCATATGTGTCTATCATTCCCTGAGGGTAGAATTTAGGCCAAAAGGGAAAAGTATAAGTTGGGCATGGTGCCTAACAAACGGCTTCCCCATGAGCTTGAGTTGCATGGGTGTGGACCCCAGGACTAGGGAGGGGCAATCCTGTATGGCGTAACTTTGGTGCACCTGCCAACAAAAAACCTTAGTTTTCTGAGTTAGCCTGAAGCCTGGCTAGCTACCAGTTCAATCATAATGAGCTGTCTGGTGCAAATGTGATCATTCAATAAAATTGCCTTTTATCCAAATTGATCTCCAAGGCTTCCTGTACAAAAAGGGGACAGAGAGCAAAATCTGCTAAAGAAGAAGTTGACAAAGGGGAGGTCTTCAGCTTCTCCCCCTCTGGGGTTTTAAACCTGGGGGACATCAGGTCTTATCTTTTGAAAAAAGATAAGAGGCATATCACCTGTCCTGACTGGTGCAGACTGTCTTCCCAGAACTAAAACAGGGCAGTCATAATTCAGTTTCAGGGTAGCGAGAACTACACCTAAATCATAGTTAGGTACACATTTGGTGGTGCTCAGATTTTTGCAGCCTTGGTGCAGTGGGGTGTACCCGGGCCTTAATCCCACAAAGTTGCCTGCACTAAGAGTCCTTTAGGGCTTTTTAAACTCAAAGATTGGAAAGTTTCTAAAAATGATGGCCACAGTCAGATATTTCTCTGATTCTCAGAAGTTTATCTTCCTTCATGCATCAATATTCACTGAATCAATAAATACTTCCTTTTATTTTAAAGTGAACCCATCTTAGAATTTTCTAATAGTTTTTGGGCCTTTTCATGGCCATTTTAACTAATATAAAAATTGCATTTGATTCTAAAACACTTGCCTTTTGCTTTAGTTTAGCTACAACAAGCACCAAGTTCTGGGCTGTTGTAGCAGAGTGCCCAATCAAATTTATCCAAGATTAATCTGTCGCTTCCCCACTGTGTACTCATCCAAATTTTAGCACTCTATAATGCATCATTTTGTTCTCTTTCCTCCAATGCTACCCTCAATCACGCTGCAGTACCCATAACGCCATCCCATTCAGTTCCCTGATGTTTCTGCATATGTTGTGCCTCACATTTTTTCACTGCGCCAGTGCCTGTTGCACTTGTTGAGCCCACCTATCTGTATGTGCTGGAATACTCTGTGCATCTGTGCCACGTTGCGCCTACTGACTATGACGTAAGTCATGCTTGTGTCCACTATACCCGTTGCACCCATGCTTTAGCCTGTGCACCTGTGCATGTATGTGTTCTCATTGCACCTGTGCCCAAAGTAGCTGTTGCTCCCCCTTCTCATTGGCTCTGATGCTGCCAGCCATTGCCTCAATTTTATGCAGGTGTGATATCAAGGTTGCACTAAAGTCATTTATAACATTTGCAACTCAATTAAAACTCTAATGAGCACTTACCTACAATGCTTGGTTAAGCTTTGTTATGATATGAAAGTTAAACCTCCCAGTTGCATTTTGATAAGTTTATCAAATTATATTGTTTTATCTGATGGCTAAAGTCAGATAATTTGCTGCCCCTTAGGTATGCGTCTACCTAAGTGTATTGAGATTTTCCTGACATTCAGTAATAAAGTAACCCTTATATCTAAGAATACCTCATCTTATGATCCTATGATATCTTTGGCCCTCATTCAAAGGGCATTTTCATGATAGTAAAATTCTCTCAGTTCTATACTTTGGATGTTTGTATCTTATGCTATGCTTATCCCACAATTCATGACTATCAATGTGAGCTTTGACTATTACACTTATCCCTACTTGTACCTTAATTTAACCAGTGACTATGGGCAGGATAACCAGGGTATACATCCTGTATAGGAGGCATGCTGATGTTCCTAGCTTTGTTACTTCTTTATGGTGCTTGGATCCATTTGTAAGCATCAAAATTTGACATTAACAAATGACAACACCCAATTCAGGTTTACCATTTTAATTTAATTATCATTGTTTCTAGACCCTAAAACAAGAACGTGACGCTCATATAAGTAGGTCCAGAAATTAGATAGTAGTATTGATCAATCAGATTGTTAACTATGTTCAAACTGATTCTTTATTTTATTAACCCTTATTTATGAGACTTCCTGTCTGGTCACTGATTTAGTACATGTACATCTACAAGAATCTAGAAATTCATTTTCAAGTATCCTTAATTAAATGTGAATTCTTGAGAACCCCTCCCCATTTTTATTTATCTTTAAATAGAATGGCTGAGGGGTGGATAGCATAGCGTGTGGTTCCTGCTCCACTCTGTGTCATAATTTGAGCAAAACAGGTTTGAAACCAGCACAGGCTAAAAAAACTTGGTGTGGTATATTTGTATCAAGGTTAACCTGCATCATTTATTTTTTAAATAAAATGGTTATAAAATAATTAATATGTTATACTCAATGTCACAAAATTAATAGTCAAGAGTCAGGTCTGAAGTAACTAGACATGATTTAAAGTAATATAATTAATTATATTATTTCTTCATCTAATACAGTCAAACTTCCAACAGCGCTTAGTAAGGCTAAATCACCCTTTTGTAATAGTCCATTCTAAATGCCTCTTAACATCATCAAAATTCTGGTAAAAAATAGTTTAATTTAAAAAATCATGTGTTATCTTTGTAGCTTTGGTCTAATTATATTTGGATGATTGCATCACTCTATTTTACCTTCATGTAATCTAGGATTTGTTTTTAATTTGCAATATACAGTTTCATTCATGTGGAAGAGTGGACTAGTTATTTTACATGAGCTGCGCAAAATGGATTTAATGTAACCAGTCATCAATCCAAGCTGAAGTAAACATAGTAAGTACTTTTCAAGATCTGGCTAGTGCATTCTGTAAGTCATCACATTGTAGTGTGATTGGAAATGACTGGCAAGTTCTTTTTTAGGGTATTAAATAAATGTACTCAAAATTTCTGATACAAATTGAGAACCACAGTCTAAATTATATTGTTTTAAATAATTGTTTTGCAAAAAGATCTTTCATTAAAACTTAGGCAAAATCCTTTGTATTATCTTCTCAGTGCAATGGAAAATTTTGTATACTAAGTGAATTTATTCACTACAATCATGATTGAGTTTAACTTTTTGTTTTAGAAAGACTTATAATGAATTCCACTCCCAGAAAAGACATGATCTTCCAGTTATCTTTAATAGTTTAATTTTACCCTAAGGTATATGGCACAATAGCTTTAAAGGACAAATCAAACATTCTGAGATAAATGCTAGATATATTCTTAACCTTATCAATAATAGTGATAGGCAACAAACTCAATAAATTTTAACCCCTGTAGTCCAATCAGAGATGATCATGGCATACCTTCACTAGCTGCAATTGCATGCTTTTAGAAGGAATATAAGGTTTGACCTTATAAAAATGGTTTCTTTCTTTAGGCTAACCATTTAATAAAACCTTAGTTGGTCCTTTTTCAAAGTATCAAATTTTAACTATGCAAACTCCTTTATGCTAAGTGAATCTTTTTTTAACTGTGTATTTCACTTTCAATTATCTCATAAATGTTTAGTGGGAGAATAGTTGCAGTATTATATTGACCAAATATCTATAAAACAATGTAGGATAACTACTTTTCTTATCCAGTAAATGGTTTCTAGCCCCCATAATTATACTTAATTTGTAGATTTTTTGGATTTTTAAAGGTGACATATTGATTGTTGTTGATCCATTCTATTTTTTGTTTTCTTATAACAAGCTTAATACTTTGTAATCAGCACAATAAAAAATATATGTCAGGCATAGATTAATTGGTGGTGTCATTCCTAAAGAGTAAAAATATTGATATAATCCCTTATAATAATTTGCTTAATTTGCTTTAGCAGGAAATTTATACTACATGGAAACAAACTAAACACTCTAAGTCATCCTCTCCTCTTTGCAGAAGGACTGCACCTACCACAGAATTTGATGCATCAATTTCATTATAGAAGTTTATTAAGGTTTGTATGTGCCAACAATGATAACAATGTGAGACTGTTCTTGATATCTTGGAAGTCTAAGTGTTTTCTTTTACCACAGATGAAAGTAACATTACCTGTAAGACAGGACAAGGTAGCTTCTCTAGCCAAATGTATTTGATAAAAAAACAAAATTATTTACTATCCCAAAACTCCACAGTACTGTATAATCATGAAGTGGCTTTCATTACTTCACCATGCAACCTTATTTTAAAAGATAACAAATTCACCCTAAAAAGCTATGCTTATTAGTAATGATAATAGTTACTAGCTATACTTACAGCAAAATTTTAAATTTTAAAGCACTAGAAAAACTACTTAAGTGCTAATTTTATCTGTAATATGTGACTACATAATCTCAAAATTACTAGAATATTGACCATGCATGCGGGCAACATTTTATAGAAGATATAAAGTTCTTCATTAATCATTCTCTAAAAAACAGCGGCATTACAAATGGTAAAAGACAATACCCTCTCAAAAATTAAAGGATTGAATTAGAGCATTTTATTTATGGTGCTTGGGATTTACTGGTATCTGGTTAAAAGCATCCACCAAGTTGAATTTTGTAATATCTTTTAATTTTTCTATCATCTGGAGGATATCCTATATTAAGTAGTTAGGTATAGGCATGTTCTTTTTATTTATCTAAAATCTTAATTAATACCTAGATTTCTTTCTATACTCAATATATGAACAAAAAATATGGAGAAATTCTTGATATTTATATAAGATGATCCACTTTTCCTGGTTTTTTATGTAAGTTTTTAAGGATGTCACTTGACTTTTGGTTGTATACAAAGGAATGGGCTTCCTATTGGTAGCTAGGACCCTCTTGAACCTAATAGAAGTGCTAAATAGATAATGGTTAGTATTGAAGAGGTCCCACTTATATGTCTGAGTGGACTCAACTCTAATATTTCCTTAAATTTGGTTGAATATTCTGGTCATTACTGCTCCCATGCTGCATAGCTCAGCTCTATACTTTAAAAGATCTATAAAATAAAATTCTATTCACTTCCTTCTACCTCAAGAAAACAAATTTCTGTTCACTGAATTCAAAAAGACCATTAATGAGATCAAAAATCGAAAAATTCATCATAACATTACCATATTTCATCCATAAATTTAAATGTTAAGATAAAAAAGTCATCACAAGCTCCTCTTTGAATATGTTTTCCTCCTGTTGAAAGCTACTAATAAGTTTACTTCCTAAACATCATCAATCTTCATGGATTCTCTAAAGTTAAAATTTCCTTTGATGGACTTACAAACCTAAACTTACAGCTAACTCCATATTACTAGTTATTTCCTGCTCTTGTATCAACCAACTCCAACACATTAGTCTTTTAATTGGGGTTTTTCTTACTAATGTAAAGGGTTAAAATATATAGATAAGAAAAAATATGTTTTTAGTCACTTTATACGCTTATTTTCCCTTCTTGAAGGTTATATACAGAATCTTAGGTTTAGATGTCATTTCTGCTTTAGTAGGTTGGCCACCGGGATAATTGTGGACTTGTTATGGGTTAAACCTTTTCCTTACTTGACTGAAAAGGCTTGGACTTTATTTTTAAACCTGTCCTGTTTCAACTATGTTTTTATCAATTCTCTTACACTTTGTGGAGTGGATTACACCCATTTTCTATTCAATTTGAAAAGTCAATTTGAGTTCCTTTTCCAAACTGCATTATGAGATGAAGCAGCTAGTAATAATAGATTCTCTTGGTCAAGGTTTTGTCAAAAATTCTTATGAGCTGTGATGTTGCCTTTGTAAGCTTTTTCAAGAAGAGTGAACAAAACAAGTGTATGTTGTAAGGATCCTTGTGGCCCCCATAAATTGAATTGGCAAATTTACCCCTTTTGATCTAAGAAGGGGGAACGTCCCTAAACCATTTTTTAAAGAGATTGTTGGATTTAGGCACACCCTCAATGAGCGGTGGATTTCTACCAAGGCCCATTGACTTAATTTTATGATAAGTCAAAAACCATATAAGGAGAATTTTCCCAGGAAATTCAATTTGGCTAAAGTCTATGTAACAAAAATTGCAACAATCTGCGATGAAATCTGGGCACAATTGGGCAGATTAAAGCCAAAATTCTGACAGAAAACCCAGCCCCAAAGCTAATTCAGCAATGATATCCAAATGGAAAGAAACTTTTGATAAGATATTTGTGAGATTCACTACCATTCTGGAACCCAAAAGGAAACAAAAAATTGCAATAATAACTGCAAATCAAGGCACCTGCAATGTGCAAGCTGAGTCATGATGCAAAAAGTTCGGCGCTTTAGGAAAGATTCATGCATCCAGTTGTCAAAAATATTCCAAAATCCCCGCCCTTCACTTCACTCCAACTATAAAAGCCCAGTGCTCTGCTTATTGCAGAGTTTTTAGTATTCATATTATCTTTAATAATTCACTAATTCTGCCAAAATTCTTTGAATATTCCATAGTTATGACTAGTCTAGCAATCCCTTAAAAAAATCACCCCATCAATGGAAGGTCCATACTCATTTATATCAGTAATGATGCTGGCCGTCACATTGGTTATCTCTGCTATTGCTGCTTTCAGCATATAAACCCTCAGGAGTCATACCCTACAAGTTTTGAAAGATGCCCAGTCCAATAAAATAACTTTCAAGAATCTCAAACTGAACGGAATGACTGAACACTTAAACCAAAAATCTGAACTATTAAGAAAACGGAATAATGATTTGGTGGTCACATCTTGGGGAAACTCTGCTAAGTATAAACCCAAAAAAACAGTTGTCACTCCCCAGTACCAAATTTGCTCTCAAAATATTGAAAAATTGGCCCAAAAATAACTCAAGGAGAGCTGAATGACCCATTATTTAATTCAATTCACCCCAATTATGGGGAAAATGGGATTTATGACTCAGCAGATTCTACATGAAGTGAAATGGCGGGGATCAAATCTAACAAGACCCTTGTTACAACACGTCCCCAGGTGTATATCCAACCAAGTCAGAAATTCCATCTAAAGGGAAAAGGCCATTGGATGGCACAATCCCCTCCCACCAACCTTTAAAGTTTGACCACCCATACTTGAAGCATGGTCACAATTACTTCCATAAATTAACTTACTGGTCAGAGCAGGAATGATGTCTTAAGACAAGTTTTTCTGCACTTGTCCCTGCATGGCTATTATTTGCATATTATCATAACAGTGATGCCTTGTGGACTACAGATTCTTTCATGGGCATTGGAGTATCCCTAATGGAAGCCCAGTCTTTCTTAAACATGTCAATTCTCTGATATAACAACCCAGCCAATTAACACAGCTATTGCATTTTTGGTCCAGTATCTGCTGAACCTGAGCTTGTCAACAGCCAAACAGAGCTTATATGGCCTCATGCGCGCCTTTCTGACCTGCTGGACATAGGTGCATTAATCAAGGCCATCTTACAAGTGCTGCTCATGCAAGCAGCGCAGCTGAATTCACCCCCCTCAAGTGCCTAAGCGTGTAACATAACAATGATAGGGCCCTCCTCATGTCCCTCATATGAAGTGACCACCAGATGTTGGAAGTACTGGAGGAGCTCAAATTGTATGCAAATTTTTAATGGAACTATGGTAGTCTTGAGTACCAACAATCCTTGGTACTACTGGAAAATATAGACAGAGAGGCCAAATCTGAGCCTACACCATCTTGTACCTAAATTTATACATGGGGGAGTCACCTCCTTCATTATTTATGATAGTCTCATCCATGGTGGACATGCTGGCATCAAGGACACAACACTTGTATTAATCATTCCAACACCGGGAAATGGCTATAAACTTGGAGGACCATATTAAGGACTTCCCTCAACTTGTGGTTGTCTCTGCAACTACCAATGGACATTGCCATTACCACATTCTAGGCTTCTCTCAACCAGGGAGCAGGATCACACATGGCATGGTACAACGTACCCCAAACTCTGAAGGGGCTTACAAGCTAGCCCAGAAAATTGAGGCTTAACCTGGAATATGACCTACCAAAAATCAGCCACTTTAAAGCTGCACATCCATTACACCAAAACAGCCCCTCCACTCCCAAGAATGGGATCCTCATGGTATTTGACAAGGAGTTATAAGTGGATACTGAACCAGAATAAGGATATCGTTAGTCAGTGTATTTGACACCCTCTTGGTAGAAACATATCAGCAAGAGATCCCTCCTAATATAGTGGAGGTATTGGCCCTTGCCTCATACATCCCCTCAAAGATTCAGGATGAAGAAGCACACCTCTTTGATACTATACAACGCGATCAGCCCGCCCTACTGTCACACGGATCACCCACCCTTCAGCCAGAGGTATCAGTGATTTTATCAATTCAGTAAAAACCACTCAGACTCAAAACTTGGTCAGAGATGTATCAGATGAAGCCCCAGGCACCATACTCATATTGGTAAATACAGAGGCCCCTGTATTGTCCCCTAACAGGTGGAAACAATGGAGAAAAATTGAAGGAGGATTGCTGGCATAATCCCATCATTAGGGGGCCTTAGCCACATATGTCTTCTGACATATTTGTTGGACCCCACGTCAGCCCTGCTCTCATATGCTCAGGCGGTAGCAATGCCTTCCCAAGTCCTCAATTAATCACAGGATTACTCCACAAAATCAGCCACTACTGCAGAAGTATGCGCATTGAACTGCTATAATAAATTTGATTATTCTTATTTCCTGTTTGTTGTGTACATTATAGTGGTCTCCAGAAGGGCAGTGATGAATGCCCTAGTGGACACATGAGCAACAGTAAACTTTACTGACCTCAATATGGCATTTGCATTAGACTTGGTGGTCACCATGGGGGTGCTCATTATGGGGGCTTCTAAGGCACCAATGGTCACCATGCCTCTACGTAGGCCATTACACTTCTTGGCCAATAAACACCGGTTACACACCAACTTTTAGGTGATTCTGGACCTAATCTACCCCATGATTCTGGGGGTAGTATGGTGGCACCAACAGTCAATCAAAATCAATCTCAAACAAAATGTGCTCACTTTCTCAACATACTATCACTCTGGTGAAATTTCCCTGCTCCCCACATTGGTGAGAGGAAATGCCCCGGCAGCCACAAAGGAATACTCTGCCTGGGCACAGTCGCCAACCTCCCCACAATGCTTATAATAATGTAACCATACATAGAAATATTTCACATGGACAAAGCAACCTTATTTCATACAACTCTAAGTTTGACATCTTTTTTTGCCTAATGGTGGATCTCATAAAGATTAATTGCCCTCTATACCTATATATGGTGGCCGAGGATCAAGCACTGAATATTTGAATCAACAAAATGATGACCAAGGGCTGGCTAAAAAAAGAAAACCTCACCAGTGTCATCCCCTGTTCTTTTTTCTCAAAACACCAATGGGACCTTTTGACCAAGCGTGGATTATGGCCACTTAAACAATGTTATAGTACCAGACCTATACCCCCTCCCACTGGAGGATGCAATCTCTTAAGCAATTGCTAAGCCCTAAGTATTTTCAAAAATGAACATAGTCAACGCCTTCCATCAAGTCTGAGTAAAGTAGAGACAAGAATGGCTTGCGGCAATGTGCACCCACCATGTCATATACCAATCCAGGGTCATGCCATTCTTTTTGAAAAATGCCCATGACATTTTCTAGAGGGTTATTGATCATGTGTTAGGCAACCTCCGCTTTACATGCACTGTGGCATATATTTATGACATTCTGATCTATTCCTCCACCTCTGAGAAACACAAAAAGGATCAGGTAGTGGTAATGGCCGCCATGCAATGTGTGGGCCTTCACATGAAGCCATCAAAGTGTGAATTTTTAAAAACAAGATGCAGTTTCTGGAAAATGTGGTGCTTAATGATGGGCATACTATTGCTCCCTTCAATCTAGAAGTAATACAGACTTGGGCAACGCCCACTACTCAAGAAGCAGCTTTGAAGCTTACTGGGATGTGTCACTTTTCTAAAAAATTCTCACCTGTGATTTTGGAACTTGCCGCCTCCCTTCACCCACTGATGGAGAAAGAATGTGCCTTCTAAGTGGATGGCAAAATGCTAACGGACCTTTGGGGCTGTCAAAGGAGTTTTTACTTCAGCGCCAGTTCTAAGAAATGCCAATGAAGATAAACCTTTTATTGTAGCCTGTGATGCTTCTGGCACAGCTGTGAGAGCAGCACTGCTACAGGATTATGATGGCTGCAAACGCCTGGTGTCATACTTCTCTAGGGAATTCATGGGCTTTAAATGGTCATGGGAATTTTATGACAAAGAGCTGGCTGTAGTAGCAATGGCAATGATGCACTGGCAGTATTTGCTGCAGGGAGCAAAGCTCACGGTGACAGTGCACATGGATCACAAATCACTTATCTAATATTGCAAGTTGCAGAAGTTGGTGCACATACATACCAGAACCCACCAAGACCTGCTCAACTTCAACTTCAAACCTGAGTCCATAAAGGGTCCTACGCACATATTACTGAACATACTAAGCAGAAGCCTGGCAATCAGGGCTAACCCCATGGAAGAGGAAAAATTGATTTACAGTGATTCCCCATGAACAAGTGCTGCCTGAGCCATTAGCAGAACTAGAAACCATTGCAACTATTGCTATCCTTGCAACACACTCAACCTAACCTCCAACATCCCCACCTGAGCCCCCTGACAACTTTATGGGGCCCGCATAACAAAACTTACCAAACCAAGACCACCAAACAGCACCGATGAGTCCCTTCTGGATGCAGTACTGGATGTAAAAGAAGAAACTATCAATGGCCAAGCGCTTGAGGATCAGATACAGTTAGTGAAAAGCCCCCAAGTTGGTACTCAAAAAGGATAGGGTGATTTACTTTTGGAAATATATATGGGTACCTGAAAGTTTACCGCCCCAAAAAATAAAGGAACATCATGACCTATTGACAATGGGACACCCAGGAGGAAAGAATATTACCAACCTTTTAAGAGAACATATGACTGGAATGGACTGACAAAGGATGTCCCAGCTTAGATAAGCTACCTGACCTGTGCATGATCCAAATCTGAAAATTTTGTGAAACAAGCTTCTGCATTCACTACAACAAGCAGTGGGACCATGGAGATTGGTGTTAGTTGAATACATAGATGGTCTACCCACATAATTGGGGTTTGACATGATTATGTAAGTCATGGACAGATTCACCAAATACAGTCTGTACATCCCATGCCTAACTACAACCATGGTGGAAGGCATGTCCCATTTATTCGTGACTCATGTCTTTACCATGTTTGGGTACCACCAGAGATAATTAGTAATAAGCGGCCACAGTTCACGTCAAGTTTCTTGGAGGCCCAGTGCAAAAATAATTCACATCAAACCATGCCAATCATCAGCTTATTGTCTCTAGTCTGATGGACAAACTGAGTGAACCAACCAGCACCTAAAGCAGTACCTCCAGTGCTACGCCTCAGCTGCTCAAGATACTTGGGATGGAATATCTTGCTTATCCTAGTTCTCATATAATAATTACCTGAATGACTCTACTGAAATACTACTGTTGTATGTCAGCTTAGTCCAAAACCCAGCAACCATGATTGGTCCTCAAATTTAAACAAATTCTCCTCCATCATGTAGTTTTGTGACACACATTTATGAAATCCACTAACAGGTACAGAGGCACTTAAAGAAAGCCTCTTAGCATGCCAATCATTTTGCTGCCTGAAAATAGAGAACAGCGCCCAAATCAAAGTTGGGTGACTTGGTAATATTGGACATGAAAAATCTGAACCTGAAGGTACCCTGCCGCAAACTGTTCTGCAAAAAGGCAGGACCGTTTCCCATCAGTAAAGTTTTAAAACAGGTCCTTTTTTGTGAATTTTTCTCCGCACTAAAGGATTCATAAATCCTTCTATGCGTCAGCGCTATCAACATTCAAAGGGAACCAACCTGCATAGATTGAACCCTTATTGGTGGAAGGAGTGTGGGAATGTGAGGTGAAGGATATCTTAGGTTCAAGAAATATAAATGGAGGATCCAATACTTGGTGGTGTGGAAAGGATACCTCACTTATGACAACAGTTGGATTCTGGCCCACAATTGTACCAAAAGTTAGGATCTGATTACCAAGTTCCACGCACAAGTTTCTACTGACCCACCGCCTTTGTAGTAAAACCTTAACCCTTAAAGCCATTAGGCTGCCCTTACCTTACAAAAACTATGCCCTGGTATGGGCTCCTGAGGGAGAAGTAGACCCTGTTCTTTTAGGAAAGGGTAATGTTGGATTCTGAAAGCCCCATAAAATTAAATTAGCTGATTCACCCCTTTTGATCTAAAAAGGGGGAACATTCCCAAGCCCTTCCCTTAAAGATTAGTGGTTTTTGGACACACCCTCAATTATTGGTGGGTTTCTGCAAAGGCACTTTGACTCAATGTTATGACAAGTCAAAAACAGAAGTGGGAGTATTTTTTCAGGGATTTCAATTTGGCCAAAGCCTATGTGATAAAAATCACAAAAATATGTGATGAAATCTGAGCACAATTGGGCGGATCAAGGCCAAAGTCCCAACAAGAGAAACGCCCAAAAACAGATCCTGCAATGACCCAAAAAATTGTTAAAAATTTTGTGAGATTCACTACCATTCTGAAACTCCAATGAAAACAAAAAAATGGCAACAAGAACTTCATATCAAGGCACCCACAATGTTCAAGATGAGCCATGATGCAAAAAAGTCCTGCATTTAAAGAGATTCATGCATCAACTTTCAGAAATGTTCCCAAGTACCCACTCTCCAAATCCCCTCAAATTATATAAGAACCCAGTGCTATGCTGGTGGCAGAGCATTGGGGTATTTTGACTATCCTTAATGGACCATTAATTTCACAAAATTCTTTGAACTTTTCACATGTTATCAATTAAACTGGAAATCCTTAAAGAACCACCCATTAGTTGGAGGGTCAACACTTATTTGTATCAGTAATGATGGTGGCCGCCACATTGGTTATCTCTGCTATTTCCTCTTTCAGCACAGAAACCCTCAGGAGCTATACCATACAAGTTTTGCATGATGCCCCAATCCAACAAAATGACTATCAAAAATCTCAAACCAAATGGAACAACTAAAGACTCAATTTAATCTGTCCAAACTATGAAGAAATATAAATGACAATTTGGCAGTTGTATCTCAGGGAAACTCTACTGGAACAAACTTGACAAAATGATTGCTACTACCCAGTACCAGGTACATGCTCAAAAGTATCAGGAGTATGGCCAAAATTAACTTAAGAAGAGCCAATTGACCTAATACTTAATTCAATTCGCCCCAATTATGGGGAAAATCAAAATGATGACTTGACAGATGTTACTCAAAGCAAAATGGTGGGGATCAAACCCAATGAGACCCTTGTTGCAGCATTTTTCCAAGTTCATATCCAACCAAGGTGGGAATCCAATCTGAAGGTAAAACACCAATGGATGGCACAATCCCCTCCTACTGAACTTGGTAGTTCAACCCTCATACATGAAGCATTGTCACAATTACACCCAGAAATCAGTTTATTGGTTGGAGCAGAAATGATGTTCATAGACCAGTACTTTCTGCATTTATTTTTGTGTGGTCTTATTTGCATATTATCAGAATGGAAATGCCTTGAAGACTATAGGTTTTTAATGTGTATTAGAGTATCATCAATGGAAGTCCAAATTTCTTACCACGTCAATTGTCTGACACATAAATAAAAAAGCAATTTCTTTTATCAAGCCAAAAATGCCCTCAATTCTACATCCTATGATTTTTAAGATTTGGTCACTCTTTCATCCTGACTATAAAGTTATAAAGGTAATTAGGGAGTGCCAAATTGTTTTATATTCTGAGTCTTCCAAGCAGCTAAACACTTTTAGAAAATCTGCTAATATTTTTATTTTAATGCAGAAAGAAATTGAACCATTTACTGCTACTGACAATTGATCTCAATGCTTTCCCAAGAAAACACTTCAATTATTATACTAATTTTTGATTCTTATAATCAGATTATTGTGAAAAAACCTTTTTTCAAAACTAGAAAGTAAATTTTATGAGTTCCAATGACTGATAAATTTTTGCAACCATTTATGCATGAGAAAGATTAGTTAAAAGACCACCATCAGAACTTTAGTGGTATGGAAGTGCCAGACTTGAATCCTTCTCACTTGCAAGTCAACAGCTGCTCCACAAAGTACCAATATAAGCTTAAATAGATTATTCTAATGTGAGAAACAGTCTCTTAATATGTAAAAAATAGTTTGGTAATAGAAGCCATGTGACTATCCATATTGCCAAAAAGAAGCATGAGGAGATTATTTTGCTCTGCAATAGTCCTAAATCAGCCAAACATTCTAGTGTTCCTGTTTCTAGAATGTTAATGGACAGCAACGTGATCTTCCAAGTGAAAAGATGTGAAGAGATGGTTAAGCTTATGCTAATTCACTACCCTTTATACATCATTTATAGAATCCAGCCTTTTTCTTAAAATGAATAATTTTAAAAAACCTAATATTGTTTATTGAAAAAAGGATTGAAAAGTTAAAAGTCTAACCCATGATTTCTCTATATCAGAATGATTGGGAATGATTTATTACCCCAAGGTTAAAAAACCAAACAAAAAGTTTTGTTTTGTATAACATTGCACTATTCTGATATTAGCATCTGAAGTAACCTTTGCTGCAAAATTAGTTTCACTTATAAATTTTCTATTATTTCCTATTTTCAACATTAATTTCATGCCTAAACCAAAGGAGATTAAACTTCCATCAATGCCCTTATACATAAGGAAAATGTGACTACCAGGTAAGGCCTTGCTGTCAATTACCCGGCCTTAACTTTAGGGTCCTCATATTATGGCCTATTTTGGGTCAGTTGTAACCATTTAGCTAATAGTGATAGGTCCAAATTTGGTACGATGGTCTGATACATAGTCTATTTAAAGATTATATTTATCTCACTCTTGTAGCAATCTGGATTAGTATAAAGTTTTTTAAATTCACCCTTATCACAGGTCCCTGATTTTATAGTGTGTCATTAATGTAGTTGGTATATGTTCTAAAAAGTTCAACATCAATCAGTCAAACTTATTTTAGAATTCTTGAAAAAATGGAGCTTGATATAAAAGTATTTTTTACCATGTTCAAGGTCAGAAATTCTAAATAGACTAATCAAATAATTCCAATTTGTCCTAACTAAGGCATCAGATGATTTGGTGCTTAAGTCATTAGTGTTATTTATAAAGTCATATATAATTCTTGACCCTTTGAGGCCTTATATTAAGGAAATATAACAGTAGTTGTTGATTTCACTAATCATTATTAAAATCTAGTTTTCTGGGCTTAAGATACCCTGTTGTCCAGGTTGTAAATAGTTTTATTTTCACAACTATTATTTTGCATTTGCCATTGTGTTTTAATCTAATGTTACTTAGTCATAGTCTAATGTTGGTTTTCATGGTTTTTATGTTCTGTTTTTCTATACTCTTAGCGCATAAATTCAGATCTCTTGATGGCATACTTTCCTTTATACAATTCTTATAATTCTATGTACATTATAATCTAATTTTATTGATTGATATATGGTCAAACAATGATGCCTAATTAATATCTTTTTTGATAATTTTTTAGTATTATTAAGTTATAATAAACAAGTGGTTGTCAGGATTTTCGTGCACATGTTAAATTTGAACTAAGACATCAAATATAGACTCTGATCCTTCTATGAAAAGTACTTATTTAAATTAACTAAGTTTATACTTTATATAAACTGAAAATAACATTGTAATGTGATCAGACAATATGTATACTCTGAGAACAATTGAGTGGGACTTACCTCAAGTGCTAAACTCTATTATAGAGTTATGATATGGCTTATAAATGGAGATCTGAGATGAAAGATGAAACTAGTACATTACAAAGTTGTTATAAGCAAGGATTCATAAATATAACGCAAGAAAAAAAAACCTCCTAATATATAAGAAAATTTATTATGTATTGTAAAAATCTAGTTTATTATCTTTTTTAATTTCTGGTCTCTTAGATCTTTCATATGCGTCTTATGTTTTCTATTGTTATGATAGGGTCTCTCATCATCTAATCAATGTAAATTTGTCTAAAAAAATATCCATCTATTATTGTCTCTCCCACTATCACCACTGAATTTGAACACACTATCCTGGTGTAGTATATCCACAAAAATTTGACACTCCTTAAAGGTACTACATCATGTGTACTAAGATGCAACCTAGAAAAGTCTTTACTTATACAGTTATATAAAGAAGCATAGTAAAGTCATAATTTTCAATGGATAAAGACTCATGTTTATTGACTACTCTATTAAATTGTAGTAACCACTGTACCCAAGTTGGTATAATCCAATAACTGTCAAGATATGGTTCCTTCTGCATAAAACAATGTTGAGTTCCGCTCTAGCTCAAATGTAGTCATTTTATGCTCCTTACCAGTTGTTTATTAGCTTTAAATTTTTACTATCATGGAAATACTACTCAAAGGCTCCCCTGAGGATTGTTTTTTACCAATTGTTTTCACATTGGGGGAGAGATTAACTTAGAATCATATTCACAAAGCCTATATAAAATTACCTTATGAAACTACTAGCATAAAATTTTTTGAAATGAGCAATATCTGCACTTGTTTTTTCACCTCATGTTGCACCACCTCCTTTAATTGTATATTCATCATTAGTAGATGATGCAACAGTTCATTTATTCAACTGAGGTAAGCCAATCAGGGGACAGACATTACCAAACTAAAAACTAATCCAAAAAGTAATGTAACTAATTGTTTTAAACAAAATTCCCAGATGAGCAATTGAATGAAAAGCACCAAACAAAAAACAACCAACCAGGTGTGCAGCGGAGACCGCTTATCCCTCCATGGCAGAAGGGGAGGGGGATTGGGGGGCTCATCTTCAGCATCAGCTATCTCTTTCCAGAGTAGGGTTTGTGCCAAGGCAGATAGCAAGGGCGTCAGGGCATTGACAGTATGTGGTTCAATATCTCTGATTATTAGTACTTCCAAGTAACTACCAACCATAAAAATGGCAGTAATATATTCTGCTCAAGCTTTTTCAGTTTTAATGTGGGCATCTGGTAGTTTAAAGAACGTGGCAATATTGGGTTGGGTAATCTTAGCTTTCAAATTCCATGCTACAGTTACCACGTTCTGGATAGTGTCAGTGACATTTTTGTGTATTTGTTTTACATTAATCTTACTTTTTGGAGTAAGATTTTAGGGGACAATAGGAGGTGGAATTCCTTCTTTGAGCATTGCTACTGATTTGGCAGTGGATTTGCGGAGGGGATGGCAATCTGGTGTGGTGACTGCTTCCACTGCAAGCTGGTGGTTGCTGTGGAATGGTTTGGCATTTGGCTTTGGGACATATAAATGAGGGGGGAATTCTGCATCCCATTTTGCATTAAAGAACTGGTCAACTTGCAGCAATGGATTTTCAATGATATTACCTGATTTATTGATTTCATCCAAAAACTCCTATGGGTTCTGGCATAATTTTATGGGGAATCAGAATATGGTTGAGAATTGGTTGATTTATTGGAGGTTGCATGGGATCAAACTGGGGTCCAATCCTGCGCTTGGTTATAAAAATTATGTGTGGCAGTGGGGCAAGGTGGAGGCTAATTGGTAGCTGCAGGTGCAGCTGCAGCAACAGGCATTGAGGTAGAGGGAGGTAGGATTATACCCCATACCAGAATTGATGTGGGGTGGGTGGTGGGTTGGTGGCCGTTGGACGAAAAATAGCACCATCAGAGGCTGCTAGATATGGGCACTTGCATTTCAAGGGTCTAACTCAAAACAGGACAGACAAATTGTCCATCTGCCCTCAACAGGGGCCCAGAACGGATGGTCAGGGGAAGAGGGGATAGCAGTATGAGGGGGAATTGATGGGGCAATTTTTTTCATTTTGGGGATGATCATGGCATACGCTGAGGCCCAGCAAGGCATGTGGCCCCATTTGGGACCACAAATTGCAGGATGGGGTTGGAGCCATAGGCTTCCAAACCTTCCATAAGCTCCTGGTGGAGCACCTCAGGGGAAAGATGGGTAGGCAAACTAGTAAACTGAACCAAAGTGGTGTACTCTGGGAGCCAGGTCTGAGTTGTTGGGAGAGGAGTATCCTGGAAGACCAGGGGCACTATTGCCACAGTGGTGGCATTGGCTTCACTGGTGTGACTGGGCAAGCCAGTCCAAGCGCATTTTCCTGTTGGACGGAAAATGGCAGGGGTGTTTTGCCACTGCCCCTCATTGGGGCAGCTGGCGGAAAATCTGATGACATCAGAGCAAAACTACAGTGGGAAATTGAGTTTTATTTTTATAAAATGTATATATTGCTTGGAAAGTTATGCCAAGTGGAAAGAGAGCATGATGCAACAGTTCATCTCACATTAATTTTTATTATTACTTAATTGGTTACTATAATTCTTTTTTAATTTTTTATATAAATGTAAAAGTTACTGTAATAACTGACAAATAGTTTAAATTTGCAACAGCAACTAATTCAGGTTTATATGGGAGTAATACATCTTCTGAGATAAGAAATTGCTACCCAAGACTCTTAATGCATTGTTCATTTTTATACAGCTGTTATATGCCTATGTATCAGTATTTCAAAATTAATAATGATCAAGCAAACCTATTAAAAGACTTAATGATAAACTTATTTTATGAATTTTAGCAAATGCCCAATTCATTATATTGATAAGTTAAATACTAGTAATGGTAAAATGATAGTGAAAAATCTCTTTGGAAAAACTTTAGCCTCAAATCTATAGGATAAGAAATTAATTATCCAAGTTATCAGAACTTCAGAGATTAAAGTAATGTTTCATTAAATAACATAAACTGCTGTAAATGAGCTATACCCTGGAAAGGGTACAAATTTAATCATACCATATGACTTGAGAATTCAAAGTCCTATCAGATTAGCATTTAGCCCTTATTAAAGCCTGTAAAATTTTTACTATAAAGGCATTCACAAATTCAGATGTGATATTCAATGAAAAGACTATATTCAGACATCCCTTTTACATCAAAATATTGTTCTCTTTCTTTATGGGAATTGCATTGTTATAAATAACATATTTATCCCCAAACTATCTACTAAATGATATATAATTTCATGTAGATCTCTGTTTGAGAACTTTTTACTTTAAAAAGTTCTTCTGTCTTATTACCAAAAGCAGACACTATATTTAAAAAAAACCAAGTGAAATTTGTCTCTTTAAGCTATGATAAGCAAGGTACTTGCAAAAGTTTTAGACTTGAGGAAAATAATGATTGTTAGGCTTTATCAGGATTAGCACCATTAATCATATTGAAACTGAAGCCCTAAAGGATGGTTCTCACTACAGGGGTCACATTCATCACTTAAAAATACCTGCAACTAGATTGATCTCAGCATGGAAGGTGGTTTAACCAAAATTGTAATCATTTGTGTACATAATGAAAATGTAGAAGATGAAGCCATATGAAAAGTTAATCCTTGGTATCATTTTAAGGAGTATAAGAACATACCATTAAGATCCCAGAATTATGACGTCTAACCTGTTTTTAAGTGAGGCGGTTAAAGATTCAACTTGGTAGATTTTAATCCAGGTGAAATAGCCAGCCAAAAAAGTGCTTTCACTATGTAAAGGTCTCTTATGATTTTTATAAATCTAGTGCTCTCTCAGAGACATATAGATCAAGTGCTAATTTAATAAAATATATCATGCAGTTCTTGCACCCTACACTATAACGTGTTGTGCACTTATTAAAAGTACATAACAAGGAGCTCCATCATCACATCACTGTCCAGGGGCATTAAGATTGGCCTATGAGCAAGTATACAAATTAAGCATTGCAAAGTATTAAGGATTCATGCAGCAAAATTTAAGAAAATCACCCATATATTATACAACTCCATAGCCATTTAGCAACCTTTGATTCTGGTGTTATCAGGTTGTGATGAAAGTTGTATAACTTTTTCAAAAAGAATTTTGTGGAGTCTAACAAGAAGACTCAGAAACTACTTGAAACTTTTTCTCAAGAGCTTCAAAATCTTAAAGCTGCAGCCTGAGTTAAAATGACTGCCTAAGTTTCTACTAGTTGCCATAAGGCGGACAAATAAATTAAGCACCTTAAAGATCAATCCTTTATGATTTACAACATAATAACCAACTTAAAGCATAATGAGCTTCAGAAGCTAAGTTGGTGTCACAAAACCTTATCACCCAAGTAGCTATATTTATAAGGATCTGCTATCCTAAGCAACTTAAGTTTCTATTCAAACTTTATTGAACAACTTAAAAAATTGCATATAGAGATAAGGAGCAAACTGACTAGCTGAAAAGACTCTAACCAAATTTATTATTGTCTCAATGAGACTGATCAGCTCTGGAACTCCCTCATGGAGGAACTTAATTCAAGATGGACAAATCTTTTCAAGGTGCTGAATGAAAGTAGATAGAGGAAGACTTAAACTGGAATACTGGATTTTAGAAGACATAAAAATAAACTTCTACAAAATTTCTTATTATTTACTATCCAACTTATTAACATTATTGGCATTTGAGTCAAAAGCCTAGAATGATAAAAATGGTTTAAAAAGATGCATAGACTTGCTAGATGTTGTCCACAGAATTACCACTGAAGAAATGGAACATCTTTGAACATTACAAGAGAGTTTTTACTAACTCTTTGTAAACTTGAGCAGATTGATAAAATGTAATTAAATTTACTGAACAAGACGCTCCCAGAGTACACGTTGTCTTGAGTCTGAAAGCTGCTTTATACTTATTTTCAAGGACAATTTTACACCTGGATAAGGAATATTGCATTCTTCCTTTATGTCTAAAAGGCTGCAATGGAAGATGCAACTGATTAGCAAAAAGAAAACCATATACTTTCTTATTTCTGTCTTATAGCACAAGAGGTTATGGTTATACATCTGGATAATCTGAATACCTTTGATGAAGTGAAAGAAACATTAAATATGCATTTTGGTTATAAGCAAATCTTTATTATTAATAAACAGGCTTTCTTTTGAATAATGTTAAGATGATCTAAAACCCTAGCAAAGATTCAACCATATCTATATTAAGTCTCAAACCATGATGGCCTAAAAATGCTCACTCTAGAAGATGCCGCATCAGCTATTAATATGTTTTAAGTAGTAGCTAAATTGGATATTCATGTTAATTTAGTCAAATGAAGCTTGAACTAAGTCTTAAATATCAGGAAGTTATACTTGATGCGGTTGATATACACAAATTAAAGTTTACCCAAAAGGAACCTACAAAAGCAAAGTCTATACTGTATAGAAAACATCCAAAGAAGGTGGAGAAGCTTAATGTAACTTCTTTAAGAATAATAAACACACACTGAGTAGTTCTTCAATAATAACCCTGACCTAGTTAAGCAGGGAAAAGAGCGGTTGGCTTTGGGTTAGGTACTATGAAGTCAACTAAACTCTAGTACCTGATACCCAAAAAAATTATCAATCACTTCCCTTATGTCCTTTAAGAACTATTCATGTGATGACTCTAAAGAGGGTTTTGAATATACTGATTATTTTATTTTAGGTACACAACACTGAGATTACCATCCTGGAATGCTTGAACGCCAAAAACTCTTGACAGGGTAATTCCAAGAAGGTACCTACCTTACTCAAATTTTCAAATATCTAAGAGTATTTGATATGGTCAGTGATGCTGACCAATTTATTATCCTATTATTTCCACCCATCTCAAGTGTACACAGCCTAGTGGAAATCAAAGAGAAATATCAAAAGTCCAAAAAGAAGCTCAATGCAAAGAAATTATTAAGGAGGTTCTATCCTACTGCCAAATTCTGGAGGTACATTAACAAAAGTGGAGTTTGTGATTTATTAGGTCCAAGTAATAGCTATCTTGGATCTTGGATCTCAATCAATATTGTCTCATCCTAACTCATTAAGAAAATCAATATTGGCTTGGATCTCAAGTACACTCAGAAGTATAGCACTGTGGGTCCAAATAACACTTAAGCTACAGGTGCTTACTTCTTTTTGCAATTTAAAATATGAATTTAATTTTAGCTCCAAATATCATCTTGGACAACAGCCAGTATGGCATACTCATCAGGGCACACTTTATTATTGAATACAAAGTAGTTATAAACTTAAAGGAAGGGTATCTATCTCTCCATAAATACAAAGTCCCTTTGTTATAGATAAGGACCCAGCAAGAATAATTAGCTTTTCAGGTCAAGTACCTGGCTCCACGTTATCTACACTATTCTATTTCTGAATAAAAGTTGAATGTCACAATCTATTCTAACCAACCATTTGAGGTATTTTGTATATATTATTGTAACTCATATTTATTCAATTATTTTAGTTAATAGTTAGACTAAGAATTCAAATACCTTGCCTACACGCTGACGTCATTTTTAAAGAACTAAATTACTATAACATTTATTAGGATGTATCACTGATCAAGTAAGTACATCAAGTTACATTTGATTCTTTTCCACCCCACTAGCGCTACATCTCAAATCATCTATTACTATTGGTTTCTTGGCCCTGCAACCATGTAAACTTTTTTCACTATCTTTGTTATTATTATCTTTTCTATCTTTCCCCTGTGTTAACATAAAACATTCAATAAGTTGTAGTTATCACCAAATTTTAGGCCTATGGTTCCTAGAGTTTCATTTTTATGTATGCACTGCCCACTAATCCTAAGTGTCATTTTGATCTATAATGATGGGAGTAGCATTTTGAATTAGTTCTGTTTTTAATCTAGCTTGTTTAATCTAATAAAAAAATCATTATACAATTAAAATCTTCATTTAATTATCTTAAGGTTAATTACACATACAGTTTATTTCTTTTAATTAAGTGTATTCTGAACTGTGCATTGTAATTTTTGACTCCTAATCACCAATTACAAACAATAAAAAGCTCCCTGATTTAGTAGATGCAGCAGATGGTATACTATTATATGTTATCAAGGAGGTAAAAATTAAGTCAGGGTAGCAAAGTGTGGTCTCAACTAAATAATCCTGAAGCTATCTCTGAACTGCTTAATACACATCACTACCATTTATAGGATCAACAGATTTGAACCAAACTATTTCAAGGTGTTCTCAACCCAGCTTATCAGCAAACTAATTAGTTACTACTTGAAAATCTAACAATGCGCAAAATTATAGTCAATAAAAACCAGGAAGATAAAAAGGTATCAAATCCATTTAAAGAATTTGTCAAGATATATAATTAGTATTCAACTTGATCTAGTCTAACCAGTTATATCTTAGTTTTCACTATACCTCAATTCCATATATCCAAAAAAAAGTAGGAATTTGAGAAGTTGCATCATCTATTTATAGATTATAAAGATATTGGACACATCAGATGTTGATTATGATCATAAAAAAATTGGATATACAGCATTAATGTAGGTTATCTAAGTCCAATGCAATTGAAGCCAGATATGAAGTCAAAGATAGAGGAGTAATACATGAAGACCAAGCAAAAACAACTATTAGATTTTGGCTTACTTGTGCTCTCCTAGAGCCCATGGGCATCCTTCTCTATTAGTCATAAAGAAAAATGGTAGTCACAAAATTCATGATGGGTTACAAGAAGCTAAACAGCCTCACAAATAAGGATAGCTATCATTCTGCAAATAGACAATGCTCTGGCCTAACCCTCTAGACCAAATTTCTTCTCCATTATGGACCTAACCAGCAGCTAATGACAGATGGATATATCTTCAGAGACCTAAGAAAATGCGCCTTAAATGCATGTAAGGATTATCTCAACCTATTATATCTCTGGAAGTTTTGAATTACACTTCTAATGGAGCAGGTATAATATTGAAGTTACACTGAGAGGATTCTCCAGAAATGTATTAAAATCAAATGGAACTATAGGCTATGAATTGACCTATCTTTTATTATTGAAAAGAGGGAATATTTATAGGTTTTGTAACTGCCCATAATCTATCAGAGTGAATTTAATCTCTGCGCAATCAAATCTTTAATCAATTGATTGGGATTGGATTGATTGTTAACCTTGATAGATTGCAATATATTGCTCACTCCTTCCAATGATGTCAGGGGAGTTGATGAAGTGGATTTTTTGGAGATAT
>JAKSZP010009618.1:0-80916 GCA_022478985.1 Massospora cicadina | reverse complement strand
AAGAGGATTTATCACAGTTAGACTGGTACAAATGAACCATTATGATTTCTTTAACACTGTGGGATGGGGCAGAATCAGCTTCTGAGAGGTATCTGAGTTTTTCCTTGGTAGTGACTATTCCCATAATCTTGTACTCTGTCTCACAATTTTCCTTTGTATAGGTCAATGGCGCAATGCTCAATGGTTCTGGGTTCCTCACCTCCCTAGTGGAATTCAATACCATACCCACTGCTTCTTCACAGCTGTCCAATTTTAACACCTTACTATTTCTTAACGCGGGTAAACTAGGTAAAACATCAACTCTAGGAATTTTACAGCTAATCATGATAGATAATGGAAATGTGGGGTTGTTCTGCACAAGCTATTATGACATGTTTTATGACTTTAAAAAATTTATTCCTTGACCCACAGGTGAGGAGCGTTCTTAAGAGGGGAATAAACTTTGGATAGTGGTAGAGTCCTTCAAAATCAGAGACCTTGAACCAACTAACTTCACCATGGTCCTTGAGGCTAGGTTATAATGTCAGTAACCCAGCGTGCCAAGGAAATACATAGCTTCTTATGTGGCTATGGTAGAACTCACAGAGTCAGCTACAGTCCACAAGGCATTGTAGGTTTGATAAGGCTGGAAAGAAGAGACTTGGAGGGGAAATGTGAGTGGTTAATTTAGAATTGTCTCCCATAAGCTGTTAATCTATTTAAACTTAATATAAAGGGCTTTCTTCTTACTAAAAAAAGAAAAAGTTTAATTAAAGAAGGAAACTATGTATAAACCTGCAATCTTCCAATTTTTGGTTATTGGCTATTAGTCTAGGATGGGGGAGGCTTGGCTTCATAAGATTACAGATCTTAGGATTATTCCTACGCTGTTCTTGAGCAATTTGAAGAATAATTATCTTATTTTGAGTTACAGTTGATCACATTACTTCTGGTTGCCTTAAACTCATTTATACTATTGCTCATGTCTGGCGCTCTTTTCATTAATCTTATAACTCTAGAAAGTTCTTTGGTAAAAAAATTTTACTTGAGATTATTCCAGGTGCCAAATTTTTCCAAATACTGGTGCGCCTCTTAACATCCTATTTTTGAATATTTTTGCACTGATTGCATATGAACTAAAGATACTATTAAATTTGTAGCAGACTTTCTGGTTTTCTTCACTAGTTGCTCAAAAGTTTTAGACACAATCACTGTTTGGTCCTGGGGAAGGACTTTGAGATGGCAGAAACCAGACAGGGGGCTGCCGCTACCCATCTCTCATTTAGGGTATTCCAAAAATCAATTAACAAGGTAAGTGGTAATGCCGTTGGTTTGGAACCCTTTCTTGTCCTGAAGGGGTGAAAAACCTATCCAGCTTGATAGCTGGCGCCTGGGGCCTTAAAACCATATAGTGGCATACTTGGATCTATATAAGAAGGTCCTATAGAATCATCTATAAGAGAGGTAATAGATACTCCATTGATACTCCACCAAGTTAATAAAATGTGGATTACTATCAGCAGAGTCCACAGACAAATACCTACATTGCTACCCTTTTACTAATATTGAAAGGGTAATATCAGAACTTTAACTATCTGTTTTTCAAAGGAGATTGTTGGGGATCATAGTGGCCTATTCCTTCTCCTCAAAATACCTTAAGGTGAGCTATACCAAAATTCCCAAAAACAACCCATATATGCTAATTCTTTATTTAAGTTAAAGCTTTGAATATAGCCACTTTTTATAGACTCAAATGGGTATTATGAGGTAAGTTTATCTCCCCATTTTCCGGTTGGCTAAGATTGAGGGGTGAAAATATCTTTCCTATTATCTGATTGTCTAGATCAAAAAAACTATATTTTTAATTTTATAAATACAATAATTTGGCTTGGAATTGTGACACTCAGGTCAATCTGAATCAAAATCCAACAGTTAGCATGATTTAATATTAATTCCTGACACTTAGATCAATATAATAAATGGAAAGCATTCTACTATTAATCTAGAAGCACCAGCAGACTCAGGGTTATGCAATACCCATTAATCCATGTGAGATCAAAATAAATGTGGCATGCGTCTTTATTCACATGTTTGTGTTTATAACTCACTGTTAGATTTTCATTCCTAGTTGATGTTATCCTTGGCTAAGGAATAAGCTCAGCATTAGCCTTGGTTTGAGTCAATAATTAGTTCTTGCTTACCTAGGATTTATGCTTGTAAGGTTGAGAGTTGATATGTTAATCTAATGGCGGGTGGATTTTAATTATTGATATGAACTTATTACATGATTAATTTACCAATTGGATAACTTTTTGAGAATTGAACTATTGTTGAATTATAGAAACCAGAAAAGCTTTAAGTTGACAAGTTGATTATATGTCAATCTGAGACCACAATAGGATGTGAGCAGGAGTGAACCAAATTCATTTAAGGTTAAATTGATCCAAGTAAAGAGGCTGCCTCACATGTGATATATAAACCATATCTAATGAATGTAATAAATTACATAAAAGCTGACGAATGCCATATGATAAAGGAGTGAAGAAAATCCATTTTAAGGTTAAATTAATCCACATCCAGAGGCTGCCTAACATGTGATATATAAACTATATCTAATGAATGTAATCAATTACCCATAAGCTGATGAATGACATATGATATATCCTTTTGTAAACCAACTGCCATTGATGCTATCTCAAGTAGTTCATAACCTCCACACCCCTATTCCCCATTTGTTCCTTGTGATAACTATACACCAGTATGATCACTAAATTCATATTTTGGCCACCCTATTTAAGGGCTGGCTTTTTGTTCAAATAAAATACCTTCCTTTATCTACCTTTTGTAACAGATCAGGTGGCACCTGATCCATACATTGCTTTGGATCAGTCAGTACTGGATCTGAATATGGAATTCATAGAAAGGAACCTGAATGTGAGGGAATCAGAGCAAGGGAAATTTGACTGCCCAAAGCCAAAATGCATCCAAGTCAATATGATGTTAAGCTTATGGGTGACACAGACAATGATTCAGTGGGATATGGAATCTTCGCCTGAGATGTGCTGGACGGTTCAGAAGAGCCTGGCGTAGGAGAAAGCTTATTTGATATTCTCAAAGTACTATTTATTTGGGGATAGGCTGGCCTGAATGGCCAGTTAAGTCTTCTACAAAATCTCTGAAATTCAATAAAGAATTGCTTGCATAAGAAAAGATTATTTTATTTTAAGTAATATAATCAGATCAAAGATATGGGCTCCACTAGTGGGCTTGGTGTGGCATTGGCATTGATCTTGGAACCCTCCTACACCATGTGGACAGTGATCTAAGGGTACATGTGTAAGTCCTGGTGAACGTCATCTGGGTGTCAATTGGGCTATCTTTCCGTTCCCAAGCAAGAAGGTACCAAAGAGGATGGTCATACCCCTCGTTACTCAGGGTGATCTTGCTCACATGGTAGACGAGCGCTGGGTAATAGCCCTTCCACTTCAGATACCGCTTCCAATACCTGCACTCTCCTCAGCAGAACTGTTACAAGGAATCAGTAAAATCTGCGCCAAGATTGCCAAAATAGAAATTGATTGCAACTAATTTGAGCAGCAATCAGCCCAATAATTGGTTTTTAAAATGGTCAAAAAGGTATGAAGACTGAGCTATTGGCCAGAATGCCCAACAGTTGCAATTCAGTTTACATGATGATCGAAAAATCCCCCCTTCCAAATCCATCAGGCATCACCCCAATGGGCAGATTCCTGCCAGAAAATCGGGTGTTGCACCTGATGCAATGCCAATGACCGCAACTTGGCCTGCCACCAAATTTTGTGATGTCAGTCTCCAGGGAACTAACCCACCCATCCCCAAATAGTTCACCATCTAGGTCAAACCAACCACAACTCAGCCCACCACCAAATTTTGCGATGTCAGTCCCCAGGGAACTAACCCGCCCATTCCCAAATAGTTCACCGCTTAGGTCAAACTGACCGCAACTCAGCCGTCGCCAAATTTTGTGATGTCAGTTCCCAGGGAACTAACCCACCCATTTCCCAAATAATTTGCCGCTTAGGTCAAACTTGCAGAACCCAAGCCCAGCTTGTTTTCCCTCAAAATTGATGACTATTTAATCAGGCGCATTGCACTGAGAAAATTGTTGGTCAATTCTCCTTCCTTAAATTTTCCAATAAAAACAACTTCCCCCAAAATCCCATTTTTATCTGTTGAGAATTAAGCTCCCTTCCAGTTCCATATTCGTCATACCAGCAGCAGTGCCTCTGGCATTCTGGTTTGCCACTTGGATGCTCTGGAATCCAGGCTGGCAGGCAAGTCTAATTCTTACTTGCTGTCTGCCTGACATAATTGACCAACCATCAATCTCTACCATTTCTGCCTTTCTTGTAGATATTGGTGCAGCAATGGTCCCTTCTTTCCAACTGAATCAGGTCATAAAGAAGATTATCCCTGCCCACATTAGTCCTGTCCCACTCAAAACTCTATACCCATACCCAATAGTTGCCGCGGCTATCTTGCCCATGTCAGTAGGGCTGACATCTCAACTTGCAATGAGTTTGTTCCCCAAAGCCCAGTAGTTTCCCAGCTGTCACCCTTCAAAGGTGCAATTCCCATGGAACTGGAACCAATCATTGTCAAAAATGGGGAAGAGGCTGAGGAAGAGGTTATCCTGGCATCCCAGAAATTGCAATGTTCCGTCCAATATCTTGTGGCTTGAAAAAGATATCTGGCCTATGAGAACAGTTGGGGCAAGGCGCACAATTGCGCGAATTGCATGAACCTGGTCAAAGCGCTCCACATATCCCACCCTGAGATTCTCCATTTCCCCAAAAAACCTGCATCAGTAATGGCGACCAAGTCACCCAAGGTGCACAAGAAGGTGGCTCTCGTACAGTTTCCCAGTGATGAGGCTCTTCTCTTGGAAAAAGGAAAGGGTGACATAAGTCCCGGTGAATGTCCTCTGGGTGTCAATTGGGCCATTTTTCCATTACTGAGCAAGAAGGTACCAAAGAGGATGGTCATACCCCTCATTATTCAGGGTGATCTTGCTCATGTGGTAGATGAGTGCTGGGTAATAGCCCTTCCACTTTGGATCCCACTTCTGGTACCCACACTCTCCTCAGCAGAACTGTTATGAGGAATCAGTAAAATCTGCACTGAGATTGCTGAAATGGAATCAATCGCAACTAATTTGAGCAGCAATCAGCCCGATACTCAGATTTCAAATGGGTGAAAAGGTATGAAGACTGAGCTATTGGCCAGAATGCCTTACAGTTGTAATTCAGTTTACATGATGATTGAAAATCCCCCTCCCAAATCCGTCAGACATCACCCTCAATGGGCAGATTCCTGCCAGCAAATTGGGCGTTGTGCCTGATGCAATGCCACTGACTGCAACTCAACCTGCCACTGAATTTAGCGATGTCAGTCCCTAGGGAACTAACCCACCCATTCCTGAATAGTTCACCGCTTAGGTCAAACTGACCACAACTTGGCCTGACACGAAATTTTGTGATGTCAGTCCCCAGGGAACTAACCCACTCATTCCTGAATAGTTCACCGCTTAGGTTGAATTGACCGCAACTTGGCCCACAGCCAAATTTTATGATGTCAGTTCCCAGGGAACTAACCCACCCATTTTCTGAAAAATTTGCTGCTTAGGTCAAACTTGTGGAACCTGATCCTGGCTTGTTTTCCCTCAAAAATAATGACTATTTAATCAGGCGCATCGCACTGAGAAAATTGTTGGTTGATTCTCCTTCCTTGAATTTTCTAATAAAAACAACTTCCCCCAAAATCCCATTTTTATCTGTTGAGAATTAAGCTCCCTTCCAGTTCCATATTTGTCATACCAGCAGCAGTGCCTCTGGCATTCTGGTTTGCCACTTGGATGCTCTGGCATCTGGGCTGGCAGACCAGTCTAATTTTTACTTGCTGTCCACCTGACAGCATGGCAATGACAAAACTCAGTGGATGGGTTTGGGGATTGGCTCTGGCAGGCTGGTCCCTAGTAGAGTCAGCTATGACTCTCTTACTACCTGATTTTCTTATGGAATATTGGTGCAAACCCATTAATTACATTAGACTCAACTTAATTTTCTCTTGGTTTTGCCATGAATGGGAGGAGGCGGATGTTCTGGAAGGGGAGGAATGGTCTGGCCATAAGTTGAAGGAGGTGGAGGTTCTGAAAGGGGATGTATGGTGCTACTGTGGTTTGAAAGGGGTGTTGCAAGTTCAGTGTCAGGTGTGGTTAGCTCAAGTGTCCAGAGAAGTTGCAAATGAAGTGTACCAGAAGGCGGATGAAATGGTGCATGCCATGGCAGATATTGAGGAAAATTAATGGAGAAGTATGGAGCGGGCTGTGGCCCAGCAGAAGCAACAGGCGGATCCACAAAAGTCGTCTAAAGGAGCTGTGGATGAGGTGTACCGGGGCGGATGAAATGGCATTTGCCATAGTGGATATTGAGGAAAATCTAGGGAGAAGTGCAGAGTGGGCAGTGGCCCAGCAGAAGCAACAGGTGGATCCACGAAGAGCATCTAGAGGAGACGTGGATGAAGTGTGATGGGGGGCGGATGAGATGGTGTGGGCCTGGCAGATACTGAGGAAGAGCTATGGGAAGTTTGGAGCGGGCAGTAGCCCACCAGAATCAACAGGTGGATCCATGAAGAGTGTCTGGAGGAGTCATAGATGGAGTGTACTGGGGGGTGGACAAGATGGCGCGTGCCCTGGCGGATACTGAGGAGAAGTTACAGAGAAGTTTGGAACAGGAGATGGCCCACCAGAAGTGACAGGCGGATCAACACAGAGCGCCAGATCTGGAGCCTGGGAGATGGGCAAAGGGCCAGCTGCATGTGTGAGTAAAGTGGAAAGGTGATCTGGAGGAGGAGGCAGCATGTCAAATGAGAGAAGATGGTGCACAGTGCTCAGGGATGGTCCAGGGATTCTGAGTTTCACAGGGGGGTGATGTAACAGATCAGGTGGCACCTGATCCATACATTGCTTCAGATCAGTCAGTACTGGATCCAAATATGGAATTCATAGGAAGGAACCTGAATGTGAGGGAATCAGAGCAAGGGAAATTTGACTGCCCAAAGCCAAAATGCATCCAAGTCAATATGATGTTGAACTTATGGGTAACACAGACAATGATTCAGTGGGGTATGAATCTTTGCCCAAGATGTGCTGGTTGGTTCATAAGATCCTGGCATAGGAGAAAGCTTATTTGATATTTGTGAAGTACTATTTATTTGGGAATAGGCTGACCTAAATGGCCAGTTCAGTCTTCTATGAAATCCCTGAAATTCAATAAAGAATTGCTTGCATAAGAAAAGATTATTTTATTTTAAGTAATATAATCAGATCAAAGATATGGGCTCCACTAGTGGGCTTGGTGTGCTATTGGCATAAATCTCAGAACCCTCCTACAGCATGTGGACAGTAATCTGAGAGTGCATGGCAATGACAAAACTCAGCAGATGGGTTTGGGGATTGGCTCTGGCAGGCTGGTCCCTAGTAGAGTCAGCTATGAGGCTCTTACCTCCCAATTTTCTTATAGAATATTGGCACAAACCCATTTGTTACACCTTTATTGAGCTTTTTAGTTGACAGCAGTTAGCTTAGCTTGTAGAAGTGGGACTCAAGATCCTCAGAGGTTAGGTGCTGGGTTAAAACACCTGGAGTGGTCTTTGCAACCAACCCCCAACCTTGAACTAGATGGAAACCCTGCATGAACTTGGGCAACTAGCAGCCACAATGATGAACTGGAAAGATTGAAGGGGAGAAACTCTGAGGGAGTCAATAGAGGCCACTGAACCACAATTGTTGTACAAGTCCCAAAGAGGATCTCTGAGTCATAATGAGTGTTCAAGCCTCAGAAGGAGAAGTTGTTTGGTCTGCTGGGTTGGTGAGTTGCCCCATGAGTTTTTAGGGAAAGGTTGCCAATGATTGTGAAAAAGCAAGGGCCAGCAGTCTTTATACTGTTTGGCCTGGCACACTAATGGTGTCACCTAGTATTAAGAATATAAAATTTTCAACACTCACATTAAAATGTGCAATACTCTAAGTAGGCAGTCCTGCATTTCCATGATTTAATTTTATTACTTTAAATACTTATCAGGTACTTTTGTATATGTGAAGTATATAAAAACTCATGAATATTATCCATCAAATATCACATTCTATCTATATATTTGGTTTATACTACAATTTTATCAAGTAAGGTCAACCTTACTCAATTTTTTTATTAAGCAATACCTTTATTTTCTTGCATAGACAAAAGTTCTACTTGTCATAACAAATGTGGTCATCTTTAGTCCAATGTCTTTGAACAGTTGTGAGTATATACTTATTTGGTAATTATCTTTACTGTTGGTTTTCTGGGATTAGCACCTGCGGGCAACGATAAAACAGAATTCTGAAAATACAAATTAGTATGAAATCCAGACAGGAAATATATATAGAATAATAGATTATTATTAATAGTAATAATAAGGGCTAAGCTTATTTTAAGCTTATCACTTTTCTAAATCAGAAATTTCTGTTTATCAATAGCAAAGGCTAGCTAAAATTGAGCACTTGAGATAAGGTTATACTAGTAATACAACTTCACTTGAGCTAGAGTAATCTTGAGTTAGATATGCTATACTAATTAATAGGGAAGAATGATAAAAATTCAGTGAAAGGGTTAATTAACTAGAAATTTTAAAGCTCTGTGCTATAAGAAAATATAGTTAAATGTTGCTCTATGCTTTATGAATTGGGATACGATATGCGCATATAATGATGCAAATCGTTTCATAGCACTTTTTTTGAGAATGAACGGATAACTTCATAAGTTTATGCCCTACTGTTATGCTATCTCTCTAGTATAACAATCTTAGAAAGTTTTTAGTGTAATTAGGTTTTATTAAAAGGGAAGTTCTTAAGCAAATTGCAGTAAGAAAAAAATAGAATAATGTAGAAAAGAAATGCTTAACTGAAGATATTAGACAGAAATATGAATGTTTGTGTTAAATTCTCTTTTCTAATTAGTTAACTATCTTAAATGAATTACTAAAAAGTTGAAACTCTACGTTGTTCTGGTTTGAACTTTAGGTTAGTGCTAAAATATGCAAGAAGCTATCGTGACTTAAATCAAATACAAGATCGGATACTATGGTGTTTGAACTTTATAGACTTTTTTAGTACTAAAAGATTTCAACCAGAGGGGGAGTCATCGATGTAATTTTATAGGCTTTTGAAGTACACGTAATCACCATTTATGTAAATGTATTTACGGATTCAACAACAAAAAAGTTTATATACGGTGGCACTGAAGTACGCGACTTCTAAACCAACTCATTTATTATTTTAATATTGATAGCCAGAATCGTTAAATCAGTCAACTTTTACACTATTTTTTAAATAGGAAACTTAACCTTTAATTGTAATATAATCCATATAACTACACAACCGACAACGGCTCAGTGAATATTTGTTGTCGATAACATGCCTTCAGCTGATGGGTTTTTGATTTGGGTTTCCAAAATGAATTACTTTTGGATGCTCAAACAATTTTTAGGAGCAACTATCTTTTTTGCTTTAGGCTCCTTAGGTTTACTCTACAAGTTTCAAACTTCTCTGATTTATCAGCCTGATTTCCCTGAAGGTTCAAGAAAGAAGGTAATTTTTTGTTATGATTTTTGGTCTTTGTAAAGTATATTAAAATAGCTTTATAGATTGATTTCCCCTCTAAATATGGTCTCCCATACAAAGAGGTGGTCATTACTACTTCAGATAAGGTTTGCTTAGGCGCATATTTGATCGAACAACCAGAAAAGGCGAAAAGGACTCCAACACTAATATATTTTCATGTAAAATTTTACACTCTTTCTTATCTTTTTAAAGGCAAATGCAGGAAATTTGGTAAATTTTATGACTGCAACAGCTTTTCACTCACCTGACATAAGGGACATCGACTTCCTATTGCTGCGAGACTTTATCACCTTCTAAAATGTAACATATTAATGCTTTCTTATCGAGGGTAGGTCAACGTCTATCTCGTTTCTGTGCTAAAGTTCAAATTAGTTATGGTTATAGCGAAGGTTCGCCGGATGAAAAAGGGTTTAAGCTTGACGCTGAGGTGAAGAGTTATGTTTAATAACCTTACATTTAGGCGGCATTGGATTTCGTTTTAAATCAAGAAAAATTTGAGAGATGGCAAAATTGTGCTTTATGGACAATCTATTGGCGGGGCGGTTGCAATAGATCTCGCCTCACGCTTTGAAGACAAGGTTTTAGGTTATTTATCTGTTTTTAATTTTGTCTAGATCCATGGACTAATCGTTGAAAATACTTTTCTAAGCATTGTAAGGGTTTGTCATTCATAACCTTTCGTTGGTTTTTGCTCACTTACTTTTTCTAGCCCAAGCTTATCCCTTTTGTTCTGCCATATCTCAAATTCGCCGCCTTTTTCTGCCATCAAATATGGGATTCTGAGAAAGCCATCGCTCATATTTGTCACACTCCTACTTTATTTCTTTCTGGTGAAAAAGATTCTCTTATACCTCCGAGTCACATGAAAAAGCTTTACCAGGTTATCCCCTCCTCAACACCAACTGTATTCAAAGTCATCGTGGGAGGTGAACATAACGATACTTGTGTTAAACCTGGTTATTTCCAAGCTATTGAACAATTTTGGAAAAAGTACATAATATAATTGTCAAGCTTTAGTGCTAATTTAAATTTCTTATCCCTTGCGTTTTTTAGGGTTATGTATTTTAAATATCTTATATTCTTTTTAAGTGACTTTTATTAATCTTTTTAAACTATAATTCTAAACTCAAAAGCAAACTTACATTTTTATTGCCGTTAGTATTTATAATGAAAAGGTATTAAGTCAAGCCTTTAAATTCTCTTTTTGGATCTAAGAAGTCGAGACGCGCATAGGGTTAACCTCTTGCGCTATAATGACATGTATAGCACGTCATTATAGCGCAAGAGGTTAATAGAAATTATTCAAAGTAAAAACTCGTTTGGAGTTGCTTTGGGCGAGATGGTCACACGCTTCTGCTAATTAATTTATAGTGCAGGAGGTTAACTAAGGGTACACGAATTTGATTCTTTGTTAAAAGATAATTTTAATATTTATATAATTTGTAATAAGAAAAAGTCTTAGTATAGGGAAGTAATAAGATTGAGCGGTTTACTTATTCATGCCGTTTAAACCGAAAAAGTGTAGATTTTATATTCTTATTTACTTAGTCCTTATTTGTATTCACGTCAAAAGTAGCTAATTTTGTTTAACTTATTCTTAAAAGATCCGATCTTTTCACAACCTTTTTACGTAGGGCTATAGAATGTTTAGTTCTAGTAACCAATTCAGATAACAGCCACTGACCTATTGCATAAATATAAGCGATTTTTTTCTTTTAACATGCATATATCATACTGATACGTTAGCAAAAAAATTTAACCGCAGATTATTGAAGTCAGAATTCTGACAGGTGTAATAAATTAGGGTAGCAACAATAGTTTAGAGTTTGAAATAAAGCCAATGTGGCAAAAACATGTAGAAGCTAAGAAACTTTGAATGTTTTAAAAAAGAAATGGAGCAATATGCAATAAGGCGGGAATCTAGGTTAAATTGCTTAATTTAACTCATAAGCTTGCTTGTATTGGAATCTTGCATCCTTCATTTAACACACTTCCTGACACAACCTATTGATGAAATATTGTACAGCTACTAAGGTTGAATGACTATAATATTTCACCATAATTTTTTACCTTTCATAGTATAATAAAAAAGTTTTTTATGTAAGAAGTGAAAAGTTTATGTATTTAATGGCAATTGGTATATTGTTTTGGCTGAGCAATTTGATATTTGTTTGATTTGATAGTTATAGTGGTGTTCCCAAGCAGTTGGCAGTCATTTGGCTAATTAATAAGTTAATTATTTTAGTAAGTAGTAAGTGTTTGGTTGATTCAATAGTTTTAATGGGTTTGCCAAGCAGTTGATAGTTTTAGGTTGATTCAATAGGTCCAATTGGGTTTAGGTGAATGGTTAGTAGTTTTTTGCTGATTTAATAAATTTAATTACTTCTAACCTTATTGATGGCAATCTACCAATGTATAAAATTAAAATTTATTTTATTTTATTCAAGGCAAGGGGACCAGGGGACCCTTCTTGCTAACAAAAAATAAAAAGCAGGATAAAAAAGAAGCAAAATTGCTAAAAAAAACCTGATTTAACCTCTAGTATGCTAGACCAGGTTCCCCTAGCCTAGCATAACCAAGGGAGAAAGGGGGCGAATTAGAAGTTTGAGGGAATATGCCAGGGCAGACAAGAATGGAGTAGGCATATCACCTGAATGTGGCTGAAGGTTGAAGAGAGTAATATTAGTTTCATTAATAATATCTGCTGTGTTCATTGCATCAATATAATCAGATAGGGTATTCTCTACCCGCAGAAGCAAACTTGGCAGATGGATAAAATCAGTTTTTTTTTCTCTGAGGATTTACTACTGTTAAAGCCACACACTTGAGCAGCTTGCATAATTGATTCAATCGCCTAGTGGCCCATCACAATTATTTCCTATTTTGTGGTGAAAGGAAATTCTGCAGGGAATTTTGGCCCAGGAAAACCATTTTTAAAGGGGCCAAAATAGATTTAACATTACTTTGCAACAGGATGTTGTATGGGGCAGCTGCAACTTCAGTTGCTATTTCAAATAGGGGTTTATACTGGGGACAGCCCTTTTTAGGGCTGGATTGATGAGGAGGAGGTGATTCAGAGGAAGGATTTATAAAATCCTCCCATTCAAACATGGTATCAGTCCCATGTGGGCGATTGTCCTCATCAACCCAGTTGAGGATATCAAAAGGATTTAAATCTGGCTTGATTGTCCTAATAACTGAGGTTGATTAGGCAGGAGGTGAACTTAAATTTTTAATTTTTTAAATTTGGTGGTCGGTGCTGACTGAGCTGAGACATTTGTTTCAGATTTTCAGGCTGATATTTGCTGATTGGCTGATTTTGAACCAACCACACCTGCAGGTTTTGAGGGAGGGAGAGGGAGAATCGCTCCCCACATGAAAATTTTGGCTGGAGCAGCTGAAAAGCCAGCAGCAGCTGATGAGGCAAGGGCTGAGCTCTTGACCTCCACCTGGGCAGGGCACTTCCATTTTGAATGGTCCAACATGAAACAGGAAGGGCAAATTGCCCGCCCACCTTTAATGCGGGCCCATAAATGAATGAGGCAGAATCACCTGAGTGATTCTGCAATTGGTGGGCCAAATTGTGGCAAATACACAAGGGCTGGAAAGGCGTTTGGCCCCATCTGGGACCACATACTGCAGAACTGGGTCTGAGCTATAAGCAGCCAACCCTTTCACCAATTCGTGGTGGAGAACTGCAGGGGGGAGATGGGTGGGCAAACCTGTGAACTGCACCACAAGAGTGGTGTCCATGGGTAGATGGGTTTGAGTGGTCAGCAGGGGTGTTTTTTTAAAAATTAACAAAATGATGGCTGCCATTGCAGCATCAGCTTCGCTGGTGAAGCTGAGATCAAAATACCCCTTATAGGGGCAAAAATTGATGAAGCCTGCAGGCTTCATCACCGCCAGCGCCTCCTTGATAATTTCCTTATCAGAATAAGGAAACTGTAACGCATTGGGGGGCACCTGATCTGTTCATTGGTTCAGATCGGGTGGAAGTCAATCCAAATGTGGCCCTGGTTCAACGGGTACCAAATTTGGTAGGTTCAGAGCTGGGCAAAATCGCCATCCCAAATCTGAATCACCTTCACAAAATGATGACAGGCTTACATGGGGCGTGGATGGTGATCTGGTAGGATGGCAATTATTCACTAATGATGTGGCGGTCAGGGTTTGAAGGAGCTTAACAAAATGAAGAGCCTGTTTGATAGTTGCAACATATATTTTAAGGGAAGATGCGGCAGCCCTGAAGGGCAGTTTTGTCTTCTATGAGAAATCACAAATAAAGGACTTTGCTAAGCTTGGAATTTTATTAAATTTATTTTAGTAAAAAAGGATGAAGTCAGATTGGATCCAGGTCATGAGCTCCACCAGTGAGCTCAGTGTGGCGTTGGCGTCATTCTTGGCCCTATCCTGGCCCCAGACCCTGCTACTAATATGCAGTATAATGGGAACAGTGGTCTGAGAATATGTGGCAATGACAAGTCATGGCGGTTGGGTTCAGGGATGGGCCTCTGCAGGCCTGTTCCTAGTATGGTCAGTAACCTGGCTCTTACTACCCAATTCATTTGTTGTATATTGGTGTGAACCCACCCATTACAGGAAGTTAGAAAGGTCATAAGGATCATTACACACTACCTGACTTGAAGTAGTTCGCTATTGCAGTAAATTATATTAGTATATTCTTTTTGAGTATGGTTGTCAGAAAAATGGCAGATAATATTTAGACTGGCCTGCCAGTTGGGATGCAGAAACACCCAAAAGGTGAGCCAGAATGCCAGAGGCCCTGCTGCTTGAGTGACGTTTAAATAGGTTGGGAGATAAGTGACCAATGAGCGCTGGCAGGCTGTGAACATAAAGAGTAGCCTTGCAAGGAACCAGGCTGTTGATGCCCCAGGGCCTATAGGCCTGGGTGTAGGAAATTGTGGGACCAGATTTATATTTGGTTTCCCACATGGGGAACTAGGTATGGCAACATTAGCAAGGGTGCAGATCCTCACCTGGAGCGGGGATAGTTTTTTTCATTAAATGCTGAGATCCTGGTGGCAAATTTCTTTGGTGATTAAGGAAAGTTCCACAAAGTTCTTGACATGATAGGACCAATTGAGGGCAGTGGAAACTAAAGTTAATAATATAACTGGGATAGCCAGGTCAGTACAGGACCCAAGAGGCCACACTGGAGACATTGTGGGGGTTTGGCAAAGAAAAAATTTGAACTATGAAAATAAATTGGAGCACAGGAAATTTTTTAGTAAAATTCAAAAATAAGATAATGACCATCAATTTTCTCTGTGTCATGAATGTTTAAATAGCTAATCAATTGGGGAATAGCTTGGGAAAGCATGGGATTGAGGCCCTTGAGATTTGACAAATTTGGCAAACTTTGAGTGGGGGAAACTAACTTTTATTTGGAACTGACTTTAAAAATATTGGTGGTAGTCTGAGTCAATAGTGGTTCATCTATGGACACCTGACTTATGGATTTACCATGGTTCTAACAATTTGAGTGATGGTGCTTTGCCTAACAGGCAATGGGAACCTCCCAAGGCCACCCCGCATAGGGGAAGTCCCAAGAGGCCAAGAACAGTTTTAGGGCACTCAACCCACCTGCACTCAGTCACTATGGTGTCCATTTGACCAGGCAAGGTTTGCTAGACCAAAGTTTTGATTTTTTCAGGGAGGGTTAAGAACTGATGGCAACTTTTACCAATGGCCTGATGCCATCAATGAGATTTACCCAAAAGTTTTGACACTAGACGCTTTATTTGCTGAGGGACATGGCTGTTAGGCTTTGTTGCCAATGGTTTGGTGCTGTCAGGCCTTGGTGCCAAAGTGTAATGTTTACATGACCTAATTGAGGGCACCAACAGCAAGGATAAGGCTGGGTGGCAGGAGGTCCAAAAGGGCAAGTTGCAGGATCTTCCTGACCTAAAGCACACCTTGGACCAACGCTGGGTACAGGCCAGATATGTTCAGGTTGGTACAAGTGAGGAGCATAACGCCCAGCCCCTTGTTTCAGCTCTTGCATTAAAATGGATGAGTTATCTATTAAATGACGATGGCTCAGTATAGTTAACTGGTGAACGGGGGTTTGAAACCCATTCAAACTATGAAATCACTAACTCTGGTCAGGCTCAACTTCCATCAATACTCAAGTAAGGTCAATTTTGAAGTATATTACCCTGTCAGATGAAAGCGTGCGCTTATTGGTGCAACAAGACTTAGTACCACTTTCTCCAATCAATGATTTCCCCAAGTTGGCTTAAATATGTTTGCTTGAGACCAACCTTTCTCGTTGGTCATCTTCCCTTCAATAAAACCTTAATCAGTTTTACATCTTTCTTATGTTGACTTGAGTGAACCTGTGCGCAGACCTCTTCAAGGAGATCTTGCATCATGTTAGTCAATTTATTTGTTTTTAGTTTATTATGCCCTCAGGTATACCGCTGGGTCACCCAGATTTCTTCCAACCTGGTAACCTGTGCACTATATCCCTGTACAATGCTTGGTTATGAATTGCCCTTTGGGGTACAGCCAAGTTATGTTGTTTGTTCGATACCTAATTACTTGTACCATGCTAACCACCCTTGCCATATGTCCCTCCAGCTCAAGCACCCTCTGCGGGGCTGTCTGTATTTTAATAATGATGACTAGTTTCCTTTTCTTGGTCCTGTGCTCCGTGCATTACAATGCTGGGGACTGGAGAGTTATAGATACTCTTCTGACACAAAGCCATGTTGCGGTCAGCCACATTTGACCCTTTCATGTCAGGCAAACATCCTGTAAGAATTAGACTGGCCTGCCATCCTAGGTGCCAAAGCACCCAAACTGCAAACCAGAATGCCAAAGGCACTGCTGCTGGTATAACGGATATGGAACTGGAAAGGAATTTATCCAAAAACTGCTGGTGAACCAGAATCTCATACAGGCACATAATAAAATACAAGACAAGTATGGCCATTAACCCCAAGGGGAGTGTGAGGGTTGGCGGAAAAGGCAGTTTATTTTGCAACATAAAAACTAATTTTTAGGAAAGGGTTTTTAATGGGAAATTTAAGAAAGAAAAATCGACCAACAATTTTCTCAGTGCAATGCAACTGATTAGATAGTGGTTGATTGGAGAGAAAACAAGTTGGGATTGGGTCCCTAAAATTTGACCTAACCAGCAAATTATTTGGGAATGGGGCAGATAAGTTCACTGGGAACTGACATCAAAGAATTTTGTGGCAGACCGAGTTGCTGTCAGTTCAACCTCAAACGCCCAAACCAAAACTCGACTGCATTTCCAGTGGTTAACGTGATGGCGTCTAGCCCAACAAGCAATGGGAATCCCCCAAATCTACCCCATATAGGGGTGGTCCCATTTGGTTGGGAACAGGTTTGGGATGCCCAACCTGCCCATGCCCAGTTGCTGGCCATTTTGTTTGGTTAAAAACGTTGCATCAGCCGCAATGCCTGATTGTCTGGGAGGGAGCTTCAAACTATTGCCAATGGTGTTTGATGCTGCTACCTTTGCATTGGGGATCATACCCAATGATTTTGAAAGGGGGTTAATTTTAATGATCAAGGCATTGACTGAATCAAAATTGTCAGCAATTCTGGCCGATGAGTCAATCTTCATTCCTTTTTGACTATGTGGATCCCAATCATCAGGCTCATTTCCACTCATTTTTGGACTGATTGACTTCATTTTGGCAATTTTGGTGCAAATTTCCCTGATCAGGCATATGAGTCAGGAGAGGAGAACATGGGCACCTGGGGAGGGACCTGAAGAGGGAGGGCTGTTACCCAGCGTTCATCTACTATGTGGGTGAGATTGCCCTGGGTGATGAGAGGTACCGCCACTATCTTCAGAGCCTTTTTGTTTGGAAATGGGAAGAGGGCCTAGTCCAAACAGGGGACGTTCCCCTGGACTTACATTACCCTTCCCTTTTTCCAGAGGGAAGGCACCGCCTCTGGGAAACTGCATGAGGGCCACATTCTTGTGCGCCTTTGGGTAGCTTGATCGCCATTACCATAGTGACCTTCTGGGGGGACATGGGGCATTAGGGTGGGAAACATGAAATGCCTTGACCATCTCCATGCAGTTAGTGCAATCACAAGCCTTAACCCAACTGTTCTCATAAGCTGGATACCCTTTCCAGGCCATGAGATACTGGACTGACCGTCAGGATTTGCAGGATGCTAAGATGTTTTCCACCTCAGCTTCTTCTGCATCCTCAATCACAATAGGCTCAGGTTCAGTGGGGATGATCCCCTTGAACGGAGACAACGGGGACACATGAAAGATGAGATGTTGTTTTCAATGAGATGGCAGATTCAACTGAAATGCACCATTGCCCAAGTCTTCCTCCACCAGGTGGGGACACGAATATTTGCTTGAAAACTTTTTGGGAAGGTACCAGCATCTGCAGGTGGCGAGTGTCCAACATGATGTGAGAACCCACTGTGATATTGTGACCAGGAACCATTTTTGATCCATGAACCACTTATAATCATTGATAGCTTTTGTATGGTCTTGGACTAAGGACTGGGTCAACTGGATATGCTCAACATGATCTGTGGAAGCAGGAACCTTTGGGCATATACAAGGACTGGCCAAAAAGGAGGGGTTATAACCTAACGTTGCCTCATAGGGAGAAAACCCCATAGAGGTGTGAGTTCCATTGTTATAAGTGAACTGGGCTAGAGGGAGATCATCAGCCCAAGTATCCTGGGTGGCCATAACATAACATCATAAATACTGTTTCAAAATTTGGTTAACACGCTTGGTTTGCCCATTGGATTGTGGGTGGTAAGCAGTGGAGCAACAGGGGATGATTTTTAGGAAGGATAATAGCTCATTCCAAAAAGTGCTGTAAATTGGGGTCCACAGTCACTGATGATCTCCTGTGGGAGACCAAACATTGAGAACACATGGCGTATTAAGAGCTGAGCAGTCTCTTCAGACGTGATCATGGAAGTACAGGGAATAAAAAGGGAAAATTTTGTGAAGCGATCAACCACCACCATAACTGCCATAAACCCATTAGAACAAGGGAGTTTGACAATAAAGTTCACAGACACCAATGTCCATGGACCCTCCACCTGTTGTAATGGATGTAGGAGTCCCTTCCTTCCTGAGCGGTCTGACTTTGCCCAAGCACAGGTAACACAATTGGTGATCCAAATCGGAACTTCCTTTGTCAAGCCCACCCAGTTATAGGTTCACTTAATCAGTTCAATGCATTTTTTGTTGCATGGATGGCCAATCGTGGGAGGGTCGTGATGTGCACAAAATACCTCGGTTTGGAAAACAGGGGGAACCCAAATTCTCTGTCTAAAATAGATGAGTCCCTCCACCAAGGAGTACAGAGAGTGTTTATGATTTTGAAGGATCAATTGCTCGAATAACTCCACCCCTTCAGGGCAGGCCATTTGACCAGCTAAGACCTGAGCCACAAGTGGGGCATTGGGGCGAGGGCGGTGGAAGAAACAACGGAGGAAACAATCATCAAAATTTGGGCATCAGAAATAACGGTAACAAGATCCACTTCTTCCAAATCTGTGGGACAATGGGTGGGGTTTTGGCTGAGGAAATCGGGAAGTACATTAAGCGCACCTTTTAAAAATTCATATTTGAAATTGAAACTGCACAAGTCCCTATAGGTTAATGCTTTCCGGTGTGCCAATTTCTGGGGTTTACAAAAATACAAGAGAGCCTGGTGATCCATGCGGACTGTTAACTCATGTTGAGCACCCTGTAACAGGTACCTCCAATAAGTTAATGCCCATGCCTCAGCTGCCAACTCCTTGTCATAGATGGCCCAAGCCTGCTCCATAGAAGTAAACTTTTAGGAAAAATAGGCAAATGGATGTTTCAAGCCATCATGCTTTTGGAGTAACACCGCTCCCACTGCTACTGAGGTGGCATCACATGCAACAATATGGCTTGGTGGGATCCACATGTTTCAAAATGGTAGGGGATAGAAACACCTCATTGATCGATTTGAACACCTGTTGGCATTTGGGCATCCAGCGGAATGGTAAATTCTTCCCTGTAAGAAGGTGGAGTGGGGCAGAAGGCTGGGAAAGTGCCAGGGAATTTTTTTAAAAAAATGATGGTTCCTAGAAACTTTGTAATTGTTTCTGGGTTGTTGGAGTTGGCCATTCTTGAATAGCATCCAACTTATTGGGAGGAATCGCGTAGCCATCTTTAAGGACGAGGTTCCTAAGAAAGGTAACTTCCTCCTTATAAAACTCACATTTGGAAGGCTTAATGAACAAGCCTGCCTTATGCAAGGTGGCCACAACTTCTTCCAAGTCAATAGCATGTTGTTTGGAAGTCAGGTAGTGAACCAGAATGTTGTTGATATATGCAACCGTGAAAGTAAACCAGAGGTCACCCAGTACATTGTCAATCATACATTGAAATGTAGCGGGGGCATTCTTCAGCCCAAAGGGCATTATGCAGAAATGGAAAATGCCTCGCTTCATCCAGATCGCTGTTAACCATTTTTGCCCTTTCATTACCCAAATCTGATTAAAAGCGTTGATGAGATCCATCTTGAAAAACACCCAAGATTTGGTGATTGCTTGGCTTATTGTCTGCTCTAAAGGTAGGAGGTAGGGATCAGAAATGTGACTTTATTTAAGTGTCCATAGTCCATGCAGGGACAGAGAGAACCATCGGCTTTTTTAGCAAAGACAATGGGAGACGCGACTGATGATATCTCCTCAAACAACTACCCTTTTTTTAACATATCATCCAACCAGGTTTTGAGGGCAGCCTTCTCCTCAGATGTATGGGGATACAACGGGCAGTTGATATTCACAAACTCCACCATTGTACAAAATCCACAGTCAAATCTAGCGTGAGGAGGCAGATGATCCGCCTTTTCAGAATCAAAAATGATTTGATAGCACATTAAACTTTCTGGAAAATCAGATGGTAAACCCCGGGAGAGATGAGGGAAGTGATATAACTGCAACCTTGAGCTTTCTTAAGAGTGTCAATTAGGGGGAATTCCCCTCCAGTTGATCATTAATGAATGACAGCACGTTAGACTTCAGGTGGATCTTGAAATGTTTCTGGCGCCACCATCCCACTCTTAAGATCACCGGAAACACCAAGTTTGGCATAGCAGAAAAGCGGTCACAGAAGCTGAACTGGTGTATTGAAAATGTGACTGTTTGACATACCAGGTATGAGGTTTGGGAGGCTGACGATGCAACCATCACCAAAGGACCTGCATCCATGGCAAGTTCCAATTGCTGGGCCAGTTCTACACTCATAAAATTTCCCGCAGCTTCAGTGTCCACCAGGGCCAAAAAGGAGACGTGATGGGGCCCAACACTAATCTTCATGGGTAATAAGAAGTAAGTGAGGTTCTCTTTATTGGTAGTTGTGGATGAATCCAGGGATACCAAAGAGATGGTAGTGGGGTCAGGGGAAACCGCTAGGCTCTTATGGGGGGTAAACTCATTGCAAGTCGGGATGTCAGATCCTACTGACATGGGCAAAATAGCCGCGGCAACTATGGGGTGTAGGTTTAAAGTTTTTAGTGGAATTGGACTATTGTGGATAGGGAAAATCTCTTAAAACCTGGTTCAGTTGAAATGGAGGGGCCATTGCTGCGCCAATATCTACAAGAAAGGTGGAAATGGTTAAATATAACAGCTGTTTAATTATGTCAGGCAAACAGCATGTAAAAATTAGACCAGCCTTGTAAGTCCTGGGGACCAGCTCCTACAGCTGAATAGGGAGCAGCATCCCTTTTGGACAAAAAGGGGCCCAAAGGCCTGAGTGGACCCCCTGTCGCAGTTGAGCAACTTGGCGCATGTGGTAGATGAGCGCTGGATGACTGCCCTTCCCCCTAAAGATAATCAGGTCTCTCCCCTCCCCCTCCTCAACCCTGGTAAGACTAATAGAGGGGACCTGCCAGGAGATTATGCAAGCCAGGGGCCATGGGCGGGCCCTCGGGACCCCTCACTCACCAGGGAAAATATACCAAAATTTTGGGGAAATAGCCAGTGCTAGTATCAGAGCCTGGTCTGCAAATTCCGGGCTGATAGAGCCAGTCTGGACTGGCTAGGTCCAAAAATCAGATTGGCACATAATTCAGGTTTTGAACCAGGTTACAAGCAACTCAGACCAGTTGCCCCTACCCCCTGGGACAGATCTGGTAAGTTCAGATCACATAAATAATTAGATTGAAAGTTTGGACCAGGTTGTGGATAACCCAGCACCAAGGCCACAGCCCCCAGGACAAATCCAGGGAATCTGAACCATGTGAACAGCCCAACTCAAATGGTCAGGGCCCAGATAGGTACCATCAACCTGTTTTGGCCCCAAAAATTTGGAAAAATCTGCAAAAGTTTTTTTTGATTTTTGCCAAGATTTTGGACATCCCCCACCCTCCCACCCACCAGCCAACCAAATCCCATCGCTGATCCCCAATCACCCAATCCCTCAGCATCTCCACTATATGATTCTCCCAATACTTAAGGCAACTGTCCTGCTGAGGGGCAGTTGTCAGTTCATTCTCTAATCTTCTCACGCTTTGCGCTAAAATAAAACCCAAATACCCCAAACGCCTTGCTGCGGACTCCACCTATTTATTTTTCAAAAATTCCGCCAATCAATCTGGCAAAGTGCACCGCTGTCCAAATAATCATCCTGATGATTGCCAAATGGGTCATCCAGTCGCTCAACCCCGCCATGCAGCAGCAGATCATATCTGCCATAAACTGCCTTGCACCTAATTATGGAGTCAATTCTCCATCCATTTTTGCATACCCATCTAACGTGAATCCATCCATTTGCTTCGCCGCTGGGATCTCCAAGACTGCTCCCCTATTGGAGCAGCCTCAGGGCGCCCCACCCCGGTGCTTGCAAGCTCAGCCCCCACACCTGGCTCATCCACCACTGGTCCCACCCACCTGAGGGCTCTGGAGCACCCCGCCCAAGGGGAGCTTGGCCCTAACACTCGCCGCAGGTCCATTTTCCTCTCTGACAGCACCCCTGTTTGTGCGGTGGGTCCTGTGCCACCCCTCGCTGGCGCACAAACTCACCTACTCAAAACTGAAGGCCAGCAACTGTGAACCCTGGAGGAGTCATCATCCTCTCCCATTTTTCCCATACTTGGGGGTTGCCCTCATAAGACTTGCGGTTGCCCCCATTGCAACCATCTGGTTTGCCTTGGGGGCCTTCAGTACATTAATGAACCTTTACTTTCCTCACATCACCAATAGATCTCCCCTTCTTCTAGTCACATGTACTGCTGTGCCCTTGGCATTTTGGGCTCTCCACTGGGTGCTCACACACCCTGACTGGGAGCCCAGTCTAATTCTTATCAGCTGCATCCATGACAAGCCTGCCAGCCTAGGTGCTAATGAACCCAAATGGCAAACCAGAATGCCAAAGGCACTGCTGCTGGTATGACAGATATGGAACTGGAAATTAATTTTCCAAAAAACTGGCAGTGAACCAGAATATCATACAGGCACATAATAAAATACAAGACAAGTATGGCCATTAACCCCAAGGGGCGTGTGAGGGTTGGCGGAAAAGGCAGTTTTTTTTCCAACATAAAAACTAATTTTAAGAAAGGTTTTTTAATGGGAAATTTAAGAAAAAAAAATTTAACCAACAATTTTCTCAGTGCAATGCAACTGATTAGATAGTGGTTGATTGGAGAGAAAACAAGCTGGGATTGGGTCCCTTAAATTTGAACTAACCAGCAAATTATTTGGGAATGGGGCAGATAAGTTCACTGGGAACTGACATCAAAGAATTTTGTGGCAGACCGAGTTGCTGTCAGTTCAACCTCAAACGCCCAAACCAAAACTTAACTGCATTTCCAGTGGTTAACGTGATGGCGTCTAGCCCAACAAGCAATGGGAATCCCCCAAATCTACCCCATATAGGGGTGGTCCCATTTGGTTGGGAACAGGTTTGGGATGCCCAACCTGCCCATGCCCAGTTGCTGGCCATTTGTTTGGTTAAAAACGTTGCATCAGCCGCAATGCCTGATTGTCTGGGAGGGAGCTTCAAACTATTGCTGATGGTGTTTGATGCTGCTACCTGTGCATTGGGGATCATACCCAATGATTTTGAAAGGGGGTTAGTTTTAATGATCAAGGCATTGACTGAATCAAAATTGTCAGCAATTCTGGACGATGAGTCAATCTTCATTCCTTTTTGACTATGTGGATCCCAATCATCAGGCTCATTTCCACTCATTTTTGGACTGATTGACTTCATTTTGAAAATTTTGGTGCAAATTTCCCTGATCAGGCATATGAGTCAGAGAGGAGAACATGGGCACCAGGGGAGGGACCTGAAGAGGGAGGGCTGTTACCCAGCGTTTGTTTACTATATGGGTGAGATTGCCCTGGGTGATGAGAGGTACCGCCACCCTCTTCAGAGCCTTTTCATTTGGAAATGGGAAGAGGGCCTAGTCAACACATAGGGGACGTTCCCCTGGACTTACATTTCACCTCATGTAGATGCCAATTCTTTATTAATTTGACACAAATCCCTTAATTTGTAGTACCAATCTGTCTGAAATAATACCAGTATAGGTGGCAGGTTCTTTAAATGGTAAGCTGTTACCCACCGCTTATCCACTAAATGGGTGAAGTGCCCTGGGAGATGAGAGAGGCAGCTGGAATTCTTGGACCTTTTTTGATAGGAAAGGGGACATCACATGATTCAATCAGAGGAAACGCTCCCCAGACTTACAATGGTTAATGTTATCCACTTCAATTAGTCAAGTTTATTAAGATCAAGCTTTATATTGAAAGCACTATGCTAGAGTTAATTCTTGCATATAAACCTATGATTTAAAGTAAGTTTGCCAGCTTAAGTTTGCTCTATTTGAACATAAATGGTAGCATAAATTCTAGTAATTAATAAGTAGAAAAAGGAAGTAATATAGTTCAAAAAAATGACCAAGTTTGCATAAATAAAGATGATCCACTTTATTTTAGTTATATTACTAAGTAAATATAAAAAATGAATCTATTACTTAGTACTTAATAAACTTGATGGCCTGGATTTAAAGGCAGAGAATAGAAAATGCAGATTGCAGTCAGTTAACTATATAAAAAGTTGTAAAGATGATATAAAATAGAAAAGAATCTTAGGTTGTTAGGCATTTAACCTGAAAAACAGATTTTTAATAGATGAGATATAATATATGAAAAAAACTATATGTTTAAGAGAATTTTATAAAAGATCTAAAAGTTCTTATTAATTTAGTTGAAATTAAATATCTTTTAAATATATGAAAATTACATCATATCAACTTCTATATACCCAATAAGTCTAGATATTAGACTGACTGATACTATAAACAAAATTAGTGCATGGTTTATATGGTCATTCTAATTGTATATCTAAGCTTTTTAAATCCTTTATAGATATAAAGATTTTTCAAAAAAATAATATATACTTTATAATTTACTCTTTAATAGATAACTTATTATTTATGATCAGCTTTATCATATTTTGAAACTAAAACAAATCAAAGAGTAAAAAATAATTAATATAAAATTAGTATTTAGGCACTATAAGAAGAGTGTCTGTAACTCTCCCATTCCCATCAAGGTGGTGCAAGGTGCACAGCCACACTGCCAGGGAACTAGTCATTAGTAAGATGGTGAACAGGGCGCCTCAGAAGATTCCATAGCAAAAGGTACCTAGAGTGTCATGTTTACATGATTTTATTGAGGGTACCAACTGCTATGACAAGGCAGGGCATCAAGGGTCAAATTAGGTCAAGTTACAGGATCTCTCTGACTTAAGGCACACCTTGGACCAACGCTGGGTGCAGGCCAGATATGCCCAGGTTGGTTCACAGGAAGTGCAAGATGCCCAGCCATATATATTATGGCAGTGGCCTTAAAATGAATGACTTACCTTTTAAATGATGATGGTTTGATTTGGTTGATATAAAATGGGGTTTCAAAACCAATTAATTTTTAAAATTTCCAACTTGGGTCAGCCTTGTCTTCAATCAATAACCTGAATTTTGTCAATCTCTAAATATAGTACCCTTGAGAATGGAAGAGTGCTCTTATTGGTGCACCTGGGATTAGCACCAATTCCACCAATTGATGATTCCCCAGAAATCTTTCAAGTATGATTCTTTGAGACCAAACTTACTCATTAGTTATCTTCCCTTTACATAAGATCCCCCGTTTGTTTACAGTTTTTAAAATTTATGTTTACTAGTGCTAACCTGTGCACAGACCTCCTCAAGGAAGTTTTTAACAATGTTAGATGTCTTTTTTTACTAAAGTATTTACAACATCAAGTGCACCATTGGGCCCCCTTGGTTCCCTCCAAACTAAGGCACTCAAACCCTCTAGCACTAATCTCCGCTTAGTTAGGGGCTCACCCATGGGGCTCACCCAAGCATCCCTGTTTATTAGTTTCCAACTACTCTTTACCACCTTATAAACCCATGTACAGGGTTATTTTGGCTCTGGCGCCCTTCACGGTGCCCTTTATATCATAACCTTGATGAGTTTTCTAGTGTTGTGGCTGTGCACCATGCACCACCTCACTGGGAAATGGAGTTGTAGACACTCTCCTGACACAGGGCAATGGTGGACAGCGCAGTATATAATATGAGATAGATTTTAAATAACAAAACTTGGTTGGACCACAACAGGGAGTCCACAACTAAGTGAAGATTAATGCAGGAGTGCTTGGGTGCTTTGGTCTGGAGGAGACCAGGGCAGCCCAGTGGTGCACCAGATATGAGAAAGAATTTAGTGAAAATATGATGACCAACACTGTTAGAGACCTTCTTGAGGAGGTCTGTGCATAGGTTTGCCCAAGGAACCATAACAAAAAATGTTAACTAACAGAAATTTTTATTAAAAAAGATGACCAATGAGGAAAGTTAGTCTTGAGAGCCATACTTTAAACAATGGGAGGCAAGTTGTCAATCAGGGAAAATGGTGCCTAACATAAGAAAACCAATTGGTGCACCCTACCATTAGCCAGGGTAATGTAGCTCAAGATTGACTTAACTCAAGTTATTGATTTTAGGCTGAGCTGTCCCAATTTGGCAATGTTGAAAATTAAATGGATTTCAAACCCCCCATTTTCTGAGCAACTGAACTGAACTGTCAGCATTAAGAAGATAGCTAATGAATTTTAACCCCCTTGCTGTAATGCAGGGATAAACATCACACACATCCCCTGAACCAACCTTTGCATATCTAGCCTGTACCCAGCATTGGTCTAAGGTATGTTTTAAGTCAGGGAGGTCCTGCTGCTTGACCTTTTTGGGCTCCTGATGTACAGCATTATCTTGGCAGTTGGTTCCCTCAATTATATCATGTAACCATGACATGCTAGGTAACAGAGGCCATAAGCATATAAAACATCCAGTTCAACTCAGCTTGTTAGGAATATATTTTGTGCATAAGTAAATGCATGGTAAGTGATGCCTAGGGCCCCTAAAAGTTATGAAATTCAAACTTACCATTGGGTATTATTCATGCTGTAGGGATTTGCATGCTGATGCAACCTAGTCTACCAGAGGATTGAGGCAACCTTCCTCTGGTGTAGGTGTGCATAGGTTGAGGTGGCAAATAGAGCCTTGGAAGCCCATTTGTAAAAGATTGGGTCAATTATAATATAAGCAACTAAGAATACACAGTACTGAGTATATATTATATATGATTACTATAAGTCAGTTTAAAATATGGCACCAACATCAAAAAGGTTTTATTAATTATTTATACTTTTTATTGATTTTTTTATACTTTTTAGTGCATTTTTGAAGTCAGTTCTTTTTTTCTCAATTTTTTAAACCTCATTTTGGTTTGCAGTACTGCATCCAGATCCTCAGCTTACTAGTCAATCTGGCTGTTAATCCAGCCATGTTATTAATCACTGCATAGCAGACTTCTGCCAAAGCTAGTCTGGTGAATGATGCATTCATATCCATCTTATTTGGTGTTGACTGAAGCTTCCTCAATCCCTGGGATAAGTCTTAATTCTGACAATTTTTATTGTGCCTTGCATCTACCTGTCCCTCAACTTGCCACCTAGTGCTGATGCACTATTGCTTTTTAATTATGGTCCTCAACTCTTTTTTCATCTAATTCATTGGCCGCCACCTTCAATGTGTAAATCCTTTCACTCTCTAGCTTGCAATAAGGCCCCGCTCATGCTACTTATCTCAGATCTGCCCGCCCACCTCCTCCAATCCCAGTTTGTTTGCGGTGCTATTCGGTATGCCTTAGCTGTACAAAATTTAATAGGCATCTTATCAAATAATCGATTGGTGGTTCGAATTAAATGTATAACTCAAATTTTGCTCAAATCTATTCGCAGAAAGCGATGCATAGGTGCGAAAGTATTTCGGTGTAACTGACTAGGCCTTCCGTTGCCTTAATGGCAAATGTTCTCAAAGCCCAAAATTTTAAATCGATCAGTTTAAAAAGTTTGATTTGAAGACGCTTCAACCCCATCGTTTTGGCATTGGCACTAAAGTTTAAATTTAGCAACTGCGGTCCAAAAGTTTTATACTGGTAATCTTAAAAAGTTTATTCTATGCCAAAGCAAAGATTTTATTTACATCTTTGTAACATTAAGTTATATCACATCACAAATAAATTTTGGAATTATAAAAGTACAAACTATTATAAGCCTTCGGAGCTGAAATGTATTAAAAAGATTTTTGAACTTATTTCAAGTTTAGGAAAGTCATGAGATCAGCGGCACTTGTTTTGAATTCTAAAGTAACTCTTTGTTTGTTTTGAAAGGTGCTAAACGTTTCATCTTAGGCTGCGATAACGCAAATTTTGGGCAAAAAAACAGCGCCTTCTTTCTTAAATCCATTGTTTGCAAAATGCATGTCAAATTGGGCTACTCCCCCTAGATCTTTTGTTGATGGTGGGGCTAACTCTAGTTCACCCAATAACGGTGTTGGGTTCCCCGAACCAAGGAAGCTTCCTTTAAACACAGTAACCCTATTTTTTCAAAAAAAATTCATTCTGTTTTTTTGTAGATTATCAAATTTGTCCCCCAGCAAGAAGCATGGATAGTAGAAAGGATGGGGAAATTTTATGTTGTTTTAGAACCTGGCTTATGTTTTTTGATTCCTTTTATTGATAGAATCCGGTACGTTCAAATCCTTAAGGAATTAGCCGTAGCCATCCCAACGCAAACTGCTATCACGCAAGGTATTCTTAACACATTCATGCTAATAAGTCCTTTCACACAGATAATGTAACTTTGCGCCTTGATGGTGTGCTTTATTACAAAGTGATTGACCCATACAAAGTAATTTTCCGCGCTTATGAAACCTTACTTTGGCAAGGAAACATATTTTTAAGTTGTGCCTATATAATTTATGTGCCATCATAGTAATTCTCGTGTTTACTTAGGCGTCATATGGCGTTGAAGATGCCCACTTCTCAATTGCTCAACTTGCACAGACAACTATGCGAGCAGAAATAGGTCAAATGACACTTGACTTAACCTTAGCTGAACGCAACCGGCTAAACGCAAACATCGTTGAGGCCATAAATGCTGCATCTGAGTCGTGGGGTATCAAGTGCCTTCGTTATGAAAATTCGGGATATTCACCCACCCGAGAATGTTGTTCAATCCATGCACTCGTTGGTTTCTGCAGAGCGATCTAAAAGAGCGCAGATTCTTGAATCTGAAGGTAATTTACGATTGCTTCATTTCTAAGTAGTTCAGGTCGTCGCCAGGCCGAAATAAATGTAGCTCAAGGTCATAGGGAAGCAGTGATTCTTGAATCGGAAGCTGCCAAGCAAAAGCAGATCAACCATGCTGCCGGTGAAGCTGAAGCGATTCTCCTCAAAGCCAAAGCCACCGCCATGGGCATTGAAAAAGTAGCCAGTGTAATACAGTCGAAAGGTGGTGCCGATGCCGTTTCACTGACAATAGCTGAGCAATATGTAACTGCATTTGGGCAGCTAGCTAAGCAAGGTACAGCTGTTGTTGTTCCAGCTTCTGCTAATGATGTTGGTGGGATGGTCGCTCAGGTAATACCTATTTTTTCTTTAGCTTATATCATTCAAGGCTTTATCTATATACAACGCTATTTCTGCTCGACCCAACTCTCGACCCAATACTGACGAGCCCATCCCCTTATCCGCCACTAAATCTTAAAAACCTACAGATTTATCCAATTTTAGGTTTACCAAAATAGTAATTAAAGCTGTGTTTAATAATGGCTAATTAGATATTAAATTAGTACCAAAATTCATTATCTCAATCTTTTATTGTTTTAAAGTACTCAAATTTAAAGCAAAATATTCGATCTGGGTAAAAGCTTTGCAAGAGTTATTAAACCTTATAATTTATTTTAAACTTTTTAGAGTAGCCCTTACTATATCTAATATATATATAATTGGGGTAAAAAAAACTCCTTTAAAAAGCTCTAAAAAGTATGAAATAATTGAAAAATTATAAATAATCAATAAAATCCTTTTTGAAGTCAGCACCATATTTTTAATCTGCCTTATACTAGTCATTTATAATATATATACTCAGCACTGTATATTCTGAGTTGTTTATAGTTTACACTTGAATCCAATCCGATATAAGCTTTAATTTGTATTTTTTTAGTACTAGATGGTCCCATTTAATTTGTATTTATGACCAAAATTCTTTACGTTAGATTGAAAGATGGCACCAATTTCAAAAAGGATTTTATTGAGTATTTATAATTTTTTGATTATTTCCTACCTTTTAGAGCTTTTTAAAGGTTACTTTCCCAAAAATTGAAGGAGAGCCTTTTTTCCCAAAAAAATCTCTTTTTGAAGGCAGTTCTTTTTTCCTAAAAAAATTTAGTGCATTTTAAAAGTAGTTTTTTTCCAACTTTATTTTAAAATCATTATCTCTATATACCATTTTTAAACCCTCACCATTCTATATAAAACTAAAGAAATATTATATATATTATATATGGTAGGGGAGGATACCCCAGTGGTAGAGTATGGGCTCTCAACTACTGCCTCCCCAGGTTCAATCCTGATAGATGAACTTTGGGGAGGGGACAATTTTGACTGTGTTGGCATTGTGCACCAATGCCCCAAACTGAGAGCAAATAGCTCAGGCAGTCTATGGAGTTCATGGCCTATAATATGCTGCACTTGGAGGTTTTCTAGGTTTTATCTCCCTTTCCCATTTCTTTATTTGCCTTAATTGGTGCGACATCATCCTCAGTTTGGCCCACCTCATAAAATTTAAAATTTAAAATAAATTTTATATGGTATCTCATTTCAAATATACTAATAATTCATTTTTAAAAAATTTAGTTAATATTATTGGTCAAATTATGCTAATTCTACTAATTGTCATCTATAATAATTAATTTCATCAGATTTGTTTTATTTTATTAGCCAAATTATGCAAAAATGATAGATATCTATAATGATTTAAGCTTGTTGCACTATGATTGCATACTTGCCTGAATTATGAATATACCCTCAGCTATAGGAATATATCAAGTCAAAAGTTGATTTAAAGCTATTGCTTTACCAATGCCAGAATTAAGTTTATTTGGTGATGTATTAGTCCCACAATCAAAGTCCATCATTTCTGGTCTATTTTAATATAAATACTAAACTAACGTTCAGATACTGGACCAACTCTTACAACCTTCTTTGGTACATTAGTATCATTTTAAAAAAAGTGACCCATTATAGTTTAGCAAAAGCACTTTATTTATAGTTTGTGCCTACTACCCTAATTAGAGCAGTACATGCAATTTTTAACAGCTACAGTTACAAAAGAAATCCTTCCCACCAGAGCTTAGCTCATAGAGCTGACATCTCACAGTAACTTCCTTTTTAGTAAAAAAACAAAAACTCCTACCAAATGGGCAACCCATCCATTGGGGGTGCATCCACTGATACTAATAAAAGTGTCAGCAATGAGGTCTGAGTAAATGAAATAAAAATGACTAATAAAAATGTCAGCAATGAAACCCAAGTACAACAAAGAAACTTAGCTATAAATGCCACTTTTAATGCAACAAAAATAGAAATAACTAGTAGCCTAGGGACACAAACCCCTCCAAAGGAAGCTCAACCTCAAGGGGCACCAACAGCCACTGCTTTGGTGGAGACTGGCAGTCCCACCAAAGGGGAAAATTATGGTAAATCAAAGGTGCAAGTGGGAAATACCCCAAAAAGATTTTTTTTAGCCCAGACCCCCTATACTGAGCACCCTTTCTCGTCAGGCATGGCAGAAGCCCTACCAACTAGGGGACTAACCCCCAACAGTTTGCTTCCCATGCAGAAAAATAATCACCCAAAGTAAACAAAGATAATCATGGGAGATTGAGTATCAATGATACTATAGAAATTTTTTGGCAAGATTTCTCTGATAAAAATCAGTCCCCCTATCTGACTAACCCCTTATTGGGCCAAACCATGATTAGGTTACAGTCATTCAGGAATTACCAATAGTAATAAAGCTGGTTGAAATTTGTTGGAAATGATCCCTGAAAAAAATTAGTCTACATTTGACTAGCCCCTTAATGGGTCCAAAACTTGATGAGGTTACGGTCATTTCAGGAATCACCAATAGCAAAAAATGAAGAAAAACTTGTCAGCAATTGTCCCCAACATAATTCAGTCACCACAACCAAATAACTCTTTAATGGGTTCAAACCCTATTAAAGCAATTGCTTTAGGTGCCTCCACTATCTATAAAACTGGGGGAAATTGTTGGAAGATATCCCAGATAAAAAATTGGTCCCCTCTCTGACTAATTCCTTGTTGGACCCAAACCCAGATGATGTTACTGTCAAGAAGATGGCAGATAAAGTTTAGAATGGCCTGCCAGTCAGGAAGCAAAATCCCCAAAAGGGAGAGCCAGAATACCAGGGGCATTTCCACTTAAACAAAGTTTAAATATGCTGGGAGATAAGTAACAATGGAATGCTGACAAGCCACAAATGTTAAAATTAACCCGGTGAGAAACCAATCTGTTGCAGCCTCAGGGCCCATGGGACTGGGTGTAGGGAGTTGCAAGTTTGGGGAAAATTCCATAGAGATCTTGACACAATAAACCCAAGTGACTAAGGTGAGGGCCAAAGTCAATAATATGGCTGGGGTAACCCAGTTGATACAAGGCCTGCTGGGCCACATTGCAGATGTCATGGGGGTTTGGCAATAAAAGATTTGAACTTAATTAAATAAATTTGAGCGTGGGAAGATTTTTAGTGAATTTTAAATACAAGTGAATTGACCATCAATTTTCTGATTGCGTTACAACTGCTTAAATAAATAATCAATTTGGGGAATAGCTTATGAAAGCATAAGATTGGGGCCCTCAAGATTTGCCTTACTTGGCAAACTTTGAGCAATGGGGGAGAAAAATGAACTTATTTTTAACCAGCTTAAGAAAAATTAGCAGTGGGCTAAGTCACTGTCAGTTTGTCCACAGTTGCCCAGTTTTGTGGATTTACTGCAGTTCTAACAATTAGTGTGATGACATCATGCCCAAAGGGCAATGGGAACTTTTTAAAACCACCTCACATAGGAACAGTACCAAGAGGTTAGGAATGAGTTTGGGGTGCTCAACCAGCCTGAACCCATTCGCTTTGGTATCCATTTGACCAAGCAGTATTCATTAGACAAGGATTTTGATATTTTTGGTGGGGGTTCCAAACTGGTGGCAACTTACAACGATGGCATAATGCCATCAGCGGGTTCCACTGAAGATTTGACATTAGACGATTTCTTCATTGAAGGTACACGCCCATCAGGCCTTGTTTCTGATGATTTGGTGCTCTTGAGCCTTGATGCCAAAGGCTCATTGTCCTTGATTTCATTTGAATCTTTCACCTCATGAGAATGCTGACTCTCCAATAGCTCAACACAAATTTCCTTAATTTGCAGCACCAATTCATCCAAGGTTAATACTGGGAATGGCGACAGGCCCTCAAAGGGTAAGCTGTTACCTACCTATCATCTACCACATGTGCAAGGTCACCCTGGTAAATTAAAGAGGCAGCTGGCCTTCTTGGACCCTTTTTAAATGGGAACAGGAATGCCACCTGATCCAAGCAGAGGGAACGCCCCCCATACTTGCAGCTACAGTTGTTTTGGGATCCAAATCAGACTCATCATAAAATCTAAACCCACTACCAAAAAAACAAAATAAATGGCAAAAACCTCCAAATATGCCAAACCAATAAAAGAAGAAAACAGTGCACCCTGTAACACAATGATAAAATATACACCAATGCAGAAGAACATGCTGCCCCAAAGAGGCATCTTTGCATGTGAGATGACGCAATGGAAAAATCTGCAGTTACTATATGTGATGGCAAACCATTAAATTCAAAAGCCATATCCCCTGCTACAGTGGCAACATGACGTGAGAACAAATTCTCCATAGTAGCTGCAAAGCGGTGGATTAATATGTGCTTCCTGATTGAGTTGGTGATAATATTTAAATCACCATGAATATTCATGGAGCGAGCCCTCAAGTGGATGAAACTGCAGTAGACCACCTAGTGGTGGAGGCAGCAGTCCGCGAGAACATAAAGTATGGGGATGCTTAGGCATGGCTAGATGCAGTCATTGACCTCCACAATGCCATGGAGTTCAACAAGGTGGGTATCCCCACAATAATGGCGGCTGTGGTCAAGAGCTCTGGCTTTTGCTGTTGGAATTAAATGTCTACTTAAAACGTTCCCTAAAACTACAAAAGCGCTAAATTTGGGCACGCCACACTCTCTCTGCTGAAACAGCCCTCAAAAGGTACAATACTACCTTTTCACCTGATGAGGCGCTGCCATGGATTATGGTAGAGTTTAAGGCCACCAAAGACCTGCACTGATAATACATACAGATCCTACCCACCATGACATCTAACCTGCTACAAGCTGGCTGTATGAAAGAAAAAGCCATAGAATGGGGCCATTCTGAGAGTGGTTGCCAGAAATTGCTATTAACTGGAGTGCCAATGGCTTTACCCCAGAAGAGATGAAGTATTAGTTTTTTGCCAATAATATAATAGAACAAGTACAGGACTGGGCCAGATTGGGTTTAATGAAAAATATTCATGAGACCCTACGCAACTGCTCCTTCACATTGGAAAAATGGAACATCTGGCAGGATCAGGCTCCTCTAGCTGCAGCAGTGGACTGGGATGCGGCAAGATTCACCCCCTACACAGCCCACGCCTGGATTGAACATGATATCCCGCCCTAAGCAGAAGCAGCCTTGCGAGGTGTTACAGCCCCTGAACTCAGATGGAATTGGCTAAAGATTAGCATTTTGGTTGAATTAAGCTGCGACTGGAAACAGTCATTCCCTGAGCTCTCTCTTGCCACCCCCTATGTAGCGGAGGGGTTTACCACTGCAGAAGCCTTCCAGGGAGCAAAGAAGTGGTTCCAGCAGAAGCATGCCTGTTCACCAACGCTGGGGGGAACAGCATCACTGTCTAAATTAGTGCTAACAAAATTCCATAACACTGGAAGTTCTGCTTAAATATTTGCATGAGGCATGCAGCCCTGAGGCCTCGCTTACCTGGTATTGCTTCAGCTTCTCGCCAATGGAAGCTTTGGGGTGGTAAGCCCTCAAGTAAGGCGCGGCTGTGGCCAGCATCATCTGCAAATAGGGTATCCATATTCACCAGGTTCAAGCTTTCTTATCCCCATGATTCAGCTTAGATGAAGCAATCAGCTGGATCCTCAAGGGAAATCACAGAGGAGGCTCCAACACCTTGTGCAAAGAACAAACATATAGTGTGGCAGCCACCTCTCATGAGGATTCATGGAAATGAACCAGGAGTCATGTGGACTTTATTTGATCATTTATCAGCGGTGGGTTCTCTGGATGACAGGCCCTCAAATCCTACCTTAAGGATTCAATTTGCATCCACCTCTAATTGGTCAGGGAAGAGGAATGGTCAGATCTGATAGTTGTGATATACCAAGAGCTCAACAGCATACTGGCCAGCGGCAATTTTGACCACCACTGGGTACTTGTAAGTCTTAGGGAGCGTCCTCTATGCTTGGACCTGGGGTTTTCCCTTTTCCATTGAAAAAAGTTCTGAAGAGGCCAGCTGCCCCCCTTGTCTCCCAGGGCAACCTCGCCCATGTGGTGGGTGAGTGGTGAATCATGGCTTACCCACTAAAATTACACCGCCCATCCCTATACTAACAACCATGGAATTATTACAGTGTATTGAAAAAATCTGCATTAAGGTCTTGAAAAATTGGGATCAGCACGTGATGGATTGGCAAATACAGCAAACAGCGTCAAACCTTTGGCAACAATAATCAGCAGCATTGAACCATTGGCAACAATGGCCAACAGCACCAATTATTTGTCAAAAATAGTTGACAGCATCATACCTTTGGTGACTATAGCCAACAGTATTGAACCCTTGGCAAAAATAGTTAAAAGCATCAGACCCTCACCATGGCATCAAAATCTCAATTTGCCAAACTCTGCATTGCTGAAAAGGCATCAGAGTGATCAGGTGCTGGCAGGTTGGGCATCCCAAACCTGTTCCTGACCATTTGGGACTGTCTCTACGTGGGATGGTGTTAAAATCTGACTTTGTTAATCGTTTCCAGAAGTTAACTGGACAGGTTCAGTTATGTGCACATTTTGCATTGCTTAATAGTAATAGATAGATGGGCAATAGAAGTATGACAACTATTATCCATAGCTTAGTAAACAAATTTGTCTGATTGATGATCTAACAATAAACTTTGATGATCCACAAAATACTGATTATGTTGACAATTAGGGACTTTATCCTTATCCCATCTGAACTTAATCCACTCTCAGATTCAGAGGTTCCCAGCCTTAAATCCTGTAACGCTGAGTCAGCGGAGATCTACTTATAAGGTTGCTTTCCTTCTAATTATATACAATCTCTACTTATCACACAAAGACTACACAATTATTGACTACAACAATAATAACTGAATATGAATAGAACTTGATATTAAATTAAATTTAGTGTATAATCTGATCTTCTTTATTATAAGAATTTGAGGGAATTTATGGGGGAATTCAGCTAGCTCCTCAGTTAGCGCCTCAGTCATGAAACAGCAGATGTTTTCATTTTTTCATGTGAAGTCTCTTCCACCAATGGTCTTCCAATCGGGCTAAAGATTCCTCCGTCAGACATCCCAGAGACCTAAAAAAGGAAAGAGCCAGAAAATGTGTCCCTGATGTTTCCACTTTATCACAGAAAACCAACTACATTTGGCTAGCAACCTGCTTAGGTAATGGGACTATTTACCCATTATAGCAGGTTGCAAACCAATTGATTGATTTGCTAGTTTCAGGCACCATCACTCGCCTCACAACTGAAGATTATATCACTAATTAGTCAGTGATCAAACCTAACCAGTACCAATTGGTACACCTAATAGTCAATCACAATTAACTTTCAGATACCTCAATTTCAACAGCAACTCTGCTTAAAGAGATCTTTAGCATTTGCATGGATCAATCCTGACAGATCTAAACCTGGAAAATTACTCAAAAATCTGAGGACATTATTAAGATGAAATCAAAATCAACCAATATCTGATTCATTTGCTAACGGGACTTATCCCCTAGCAAACCAGAAGATAACCTAGAAAGCTGGAAAGGTGTGCAAAAATCCCAACAGATGGCCCTGGGAGGCTCCCATTACCTGTCAAGCGAGATGTCACCACTCAAATCAACATAATTGTAGAAAATCTGCAATTTGAGCGCTTAAGACATATTTGATAATGACTTGGACCTCCACTGAAACTTTTGAAATCATTTTTAATTGAATTGTTTTCAACCTCAAAATTCTACCAGTTTAGGTTAGACACTTGAGGGCCTAATCCCCAGCATACAAAAGTTATTCCCAAATCAACCAAGCATTTAAGCAATCATCCCACACTGAGAGGATTAGAATAAATTCTTTTTATTGAAAAAATTAAATATTACCTTGCTCCAAAACCATTTTTAGTTTAAACCATTCTTTTCAGTATCCTGTGACATCCACCAATGTGGAATTATGGGACATGCAATGACTGGGCCATCATGATCATGTTGGTGACCATGTTGCCTTTCGCAAGTGACTGGGCTTACCATGTAAAAAATTTCCTGAATTTTTACAATCGCTGAAGCAATCTGCCACCAGTATCTCAGCATTTTATGGGCGTAATTATCCGCACTCCAGTCAAGAATCTGCACTCTCGCCAATGGTTCCATTCTTAGTTCCCCCATGGGGGAATCTAAACCTGTCAACTCAATCCAATATCTTTCCTCATCCAAGTCCATAGGCCCTTATTGGTGCAACAGCCTGTGTCTTAAAGATTGCTTTTCACTTTTGCAGCCCATCAGCTCTCATTGTTCGCTTATCTCCCAGCCCATCTAAACGTCATTTTATCAGTAGTGCCTCTGGAATTCTGGCTCGCCTTCTGGGTGCATTCACATCCTGACTGGCAGGCCAGTCTAAACTTTATCTGCTGCCTCCTGACATAATTGACTGACCATTAGTTTCAGCCATTTCACCCTTCTCATCAAGATGGGCGCAGCAGTAGTCAACATCTCCCAAATGAAAGTGAAGTCAAAGGCTTTCCTCCTGTTGTTTTTCTGATGATTTTAAATTTTGTGAAATCTTCTGGGTAGCTGGAAAAATTTCTCCACACCTGAACTACCCCATTGACCTCCACTTCCAACTTGGTTCACCCTTGAGTAGTAAGTTTGGCTGTTCCCTCCCTTGAAGGTGCAAATAAGTTCCTTGACGCCCTTGCTAAGTTTCAGAGGAAGTCCTCAAGCGCTCTAGACAGTCTCACTTCATTGACAGTTACTCAGCAGAGCATGGCCCTTCTGGATTCAGTTAGAGGTGATGCCCGCTGATGGGTGTGGGGCCTTTTGTGCTCTTCCATTCAGGAAGGTGACCCCACTTCACTTTTTACAATACTTTTAGAAGCTTTATACACCTGTGCCACATTCCTCTTATCTGTTCTGTTTATTCTATATAATCTCCAAAGCCTTAACTTGACTTTCTTTGTTGCGACCTTCCATGAGAAAGCCCCAGTGCTTGATCTCCCTCTGGATATCACCCAAGCAAAATTTCCAAAATGTTTTGGATTTGGTCTCCACCAACCATGATATTTGTCCATCCCTATGGAGACAGTGGAACAGATTTGCATTGCAGCAATTTCAATTGATGTGACCCTCCCTTGCAATCCCCGCACAAAAGGTGGTAACTTTTTAATTGGATTTGCTGAACTGGGCTCAGTTTCTGATCCTGACATTGATTAAGTATCCACCTTGGTTCCAGGGGCCAACGCTGCACTTATGATAGAGCTGGTTATCTCCTGTTCACCTGCCCCTCAGCAGACAGAGGACCAACATTTGGAGAATGTAATTTAACCCCTTTCCCAAGTTGATTACATTCTTTCAAAACCTGTTCTTCCCTTTAGTTGGTTAAAATTCTACTTTGCTAGTAGAATTGCTCACAACCACAAAACAAATATCGCCTACTTTTTATTACCAATGTAAATTAGAATTGGGGCACGCCATGTGTTTTTTGAGACCCTGGTTGACATGAAATGAGCGGGTAACTTCATGAGTCTGATGTTGGCCCAGAAGCTTAAATTAGACTTGGACCTGGGCCCAGAGGTGCTGGTTGCGTCATTAGCCTCTCAGCCATCTTTCAAAGTGCGGCGCCCAGTGCCATTCTCAGTTCACTAGTTTTGTTTCTTCGATTGTTTTTCCAAAAATCCTGACCTCATGTTTCCAGTAATTTTTGGTGTGGGTTGGTGGCGTCGTCAGCACGTGAGAATTATCTGGATTCAAACATGCTGTTGTTTGCAAACTCACAGGTGGAGGAAGAGCTTTCATTGCTTGACACCCTTGTTAAAGTACAAAGCTGAGGGTCTATCACAATCCTTGTTTCTCCTGTGGGCTATCTGGATTTTACTGTCACGTTGATAACCTACCAGAACATTTTTGATTCTGAAAAGGCCAACCGAATTCCCCCACATACTGAATTTGTTTTTGAAGTTTCAGATGATGGTGACCATAGTGAATATAAACTGCCCACTGTACCTGCATATGGCAGAAGAGAGAGTCACTCTTAATACATGGTTAGACGACATGCTCATGAAGGGCTGATTATTCAAGGAGACATCCCCAGTTGCCTCACTCATTGTCTTTGCCAAGAAGGCTGATGGTTCACTTCACCCCTGCATAGATTATGGTCACCTCAACAAAATAACGGTTCATGACCAATACCCACTTCCGCTGGAACAGAAAATTGGCCAAGCAATTTAATAGTGAGTTTTTTCAAAGCTCGATCTTGTGAATATCTTTAATCAAATTTTGGTAGCAGAAGACCAGGAATGGCTTACCACTATCTGGACAATACGAGGCATATTTCAATTTCATGTAATGCCTTTTGGGTTAAAGAATGCACCCACAACAGTCCAATGGATGATTGATGGTGTGCTAGGAGACCTACGGTTCACCTGTGTGGTAGCATACATTGATGACGTCTTGGTACACTCCCCCTTCCCCAAACAGCATGTGAAAGGTTTGGAGGCGGTGGTGGCTGTCCTGCATAAGGCCAGTTTGTTTGTCAAGCCATCAAAGTGATAATTTTGCCAGGAGGAAGTTACTATCTTAGGTAATCTCATCTTAAAAGATGGGTACGCCATTCTGCCCAATAACTGGATGCATCCGTGAGTGGCCACTCCAATAACTCAGAAGCAAGCAAGAAGATTCTTTGATACCATATTTCCTGAAAAATTTCCCCCACTCTTGCAGTTGGCTGCGCCACTGCATCTGCTCATGGGCAAAAAAGTTTCCTTCTGCTGGACGCCCAAATGCCAGCAGGCATTTGATTCAATCAAGGAGGTTCTTGTCACCTCCCATCCCCAAGCATGCTGACCCCTCCAGCCTACATTGTAGTGTGCAATGCGCCTTCCACCATGGTGGGGGATGTCCTGCTCCAAGAGCATGATGGGTGGGAACACCTAGTTGCATAATTTCATGCAAGTTTTCCTCTACCAAGCAATCCTGAGTCATCTATAACAAGGAGTTGGTGGCTGTGGCGTGGGCCTTGAGCCCCTGGAATTATCTCTTTCAGGGTGCTCAACACGAGTTGACTATGCATACAGACCACCAAGCTCTCCTATATTTCCGCAAGCCACAGAAGTTGGCGCACCAGCAGGCACAAACCTACCAGGATTTTTGCAGCTTTATTTCAAGTACAAGTTTTTAAAGGGAGCATTGAGCATACTTCCTAATTTTAAGAGTTGAAATCCCACACTTTGTCCACTGAATCAGATGAGGAAGACCTCATCACAGTTATTTCGCCATCTCAAATCCTGGGCATCACTCCTCCTGTGATTTCACTAGTGGATTTAGGATCAGATGCGCCCTTGGTCTCACAGGTCTTAGTGGCTCAGATGGCGTGTGTGGAGGGTTTGGAACTTCCAGAGTGGCTATCTCTTCCAACTTCAAGTATTTCCTCTTTACCCTGGTCAAGGGGCTTATCCAGTGTTGAAAATTCGATTTTCTGAACAGTGGGTTCCGCTATTGTGCCAGGCCAACCAGTATGAAGACTTGTTGACCCTTGCTGTTTCACCTTCATTGGAATACCAACCCCCTCTAAGTCCATGTCCAACCCACCAACACAGCAGACCAATGACTTCGCCTTAGCCTCAGGGTCCTTGGTGTGCCCTGGTGAGTCCTGTCCCCACCCTGGGTGGCCAAGGCACTCCCACGCTGCACCACCCTCCTGACCCTTCACCAACCCATATGGGCATGCTCCAGCAAGTCCATCCCCCATCCTGGGCGGCTATGGTACTCTCGCGCTGCACCCTCAGGGCTGATGGCCAGTCAGCACATTGTCATTGGTGGCCAGTTGGCCAGGTTCCCGCTGGTTCATCAGAGGGAGGAGGTATGGGAGCTTTCAGCGTTGGCCACTCAAGGTGCATCACCCTGTGCCTACTTTGGGGATCTTTAGTCCCATCTTCTCCTAATCTAGCTGACTAGCTACTAACAACTAAGATGAAATGGGTGAGAGAGATCTTTATTTGGAGGGAAGAACGACTATTTATACCCTAGGCTACTGCACCTATGAAACCCCTTGGCCATCCAGGCCGTAACTTTATTAAATTGTCAGTTATTCATGGTAGCTATTCCCTCCCAATCTGCTTGTCTAATTCTTCAAAATATTAGATTAGGTTAATCCATCCTCAGCATGAGTTGCCAGTTGATCATATATAATTTATTATTATAGATATAACCTCAGGCATCCTTGGCATGAGTTGCCAGTGCTCAGAATTATTCAGCAGAATCATAGTCAGATGATTGGTAGCGAATCTATCAGCTTTTAGCTGGAAATTCCCACAATGACCCACAAATGGCATTTGGTGGCAAATGCAGATTCCGCCAAACCTAAATCAATTTATAATTATATAACATTAAATAATATCGAACTAGGTGATTAGCTGACAATAGTTCCCAACTAACTGTGGGAATTTTATATGACCACATTACCCAGCTTGGGATTAATTAAGCTTTAATTTATTTAAATTAATGGTTCACATATTCTAATTTAGCTCATTGATTAAGCTTTGGATGACAATTTAATTATGTCATCTAGTCAGCAATAATAACCAACCAAACGGTTAATTGTAACTCTCATAGGATCATATCCAATGATAATTACAGTTACAATTTTGTCAGGGATTGTTACTGACAATTTAAAGATGAGTAATTTGACTCAAAATTTGGGCAATTATTCATGGAAAATTGTCAGGTTTGGTAGCCAACATGTGGGCTGATATGAATGGTGATCTAAATATGCTATTCCTTGTGAATATCAGCTGAATATTTCCTGAATTTGAACCAATATCTCTTTTTCGTTGGCTAGGCGTGCTGAGACCATTGTGGTTACCATGATTTACCCCTAACACATGTCCTCCCATACTTCCGCCTATATTTATTCCCTCATTTTAATATTAATAAACATCTTAGAACTGTGAATACTTATTTTCCATTATTGATTGTTTACTTCAAGGCGAAGCTGTGAAGGAGTACTTCCTATCTAAGTGTCAACGCCAGAGTAAGGCCAAAGTCACTGAATTCTTATATTTTGCTAGAGCGAGGCTGAAGTCACTTATTATTATCTGCCAGAGTAGGGCCAAATATACCCATTTATCCAAATTCAACTAAGCTAATTGTCTTCATACAATTAGCAAGTTTGTGTTTATTCCCAGAGTCAGTAGTTAAGTGAACCTGTGCACCAGTGAAAACCCCACGGTTTTTACACAACCAACACCCACTAATTCTGATATTATTGGGAGGAATCTATCTGTTTCAATTCTTGACATCCAGTTTAGGTCAAATTTGTGGGTACCTCCCCTTCTTCAGGATGAAGTCTATCAAGCTTATCACAATCCCCCTGCAGTTGGACATCCATATAATGAGTAATACATCAATTTAGTTAAGCATACCTTCAACTGGCCAGGCCTGTTGAAGGATGTTTCAGCATGGACTGCCAACTGTATAACATGTTCTTGGACCAAATCAGACCAGTGTGGTAAGAATAGTCTCATCCAACATTTGCAGCAGGCAGAGGGGCCATGGACGTCAGTGTCCGTGAACTTTATGTTGAGCTACCAAGCTCCAATGGGTTTATAGTGGTCATGGTGGTCGTAGATTGCTTTACTAACTTTGCCCTTTTTATCCCTTTCTCCTCCACCATCACCTCTGAGGAGACCGCCCGCCTGTTCATGAGACACATGTTCTAGACGTTGGATTCCCGCAGGAAATCCTCAGAAACTGCAGGACCCAATTTATTAGAATTTTTAAAATAGCCTCTTGGCATTTTTGAAAATTACTTCCAGTTGCTCTACTGCATACCATCCACAGTCAGATGGCCAAAATGAACAGTTCAATAAAATCTTAGAACAATATATGTGATGCTATGCTGCAGTCGCTCAGAATACCTGGGCGGATGACCTTTCACTCAACAGTTTGCATAAAATAATGAGACTCATGCATCAACAGGCTTCTCCCCATATGAAGATACCTTGAGGTATAACCCATCATTTACAGTTGGTACATGCCTTCACCCAGAGTACTGACTGCAGCAGACAATGCTCAGAACATTTGTGCCACCAAGTCATTGATTTGAGAACACTTGACTAAGGCCATTAGCGATTATAAAATTTTGTGGACTGAAAGTGTCTCCCAGAGCATGAGATAAAGGTAAGTTTGCATGTCATGTTGGACATGCGGCACTTGTACATGCAGGTGCCCTCATACACGTTTGTGAGCAAATTCTCAGGCCCCCATTTAGTGTTTGAGGACCTGGGAGATGGCGCCTTCCGCTTGAAGTTGCCAGGCCAATGGAAGCACCATCCCATCTTCCATGTCTTGCAGTTGTCCCTATTTAAGGGGGAAATCCCACCAGAACCCAAGACCATTGTGATTGAGGGTATGGAGGAGGCTGAAGTCAACGCCATTTTGGCTTCTCAACACCTATGAAGATCAGTTCAATATTTAGTCATTTGGTGGGGATGTCCTGCCTACAAAAATAGCTGGGTTGGCGCTCAGGACTCTGCTAACTGCTTAGAGCTTGTTGAATCCTTTCACGCCGCCCCCTGATGCTCCCCACCCTCCCTCAAAGATCATTATGTTTATGGCGACTAAATTTTTCAAGGCACATAAGAACGTGGCTCTCACCAAGTAACCTGTTAATGGTGCTACTTCTTTAGGAAAAGGGAAGAACAATGTAAGTCCAGGGGAGGTCCCCTATACTTGAACCATGTGGTTTTCCATTTCCCGTTGAAAAAAGGTCTGAAGAGGTCAGCTGCCTCCTTATCTCCCATTGCGACATCGCTCATGTATTAGATGAGTGGTTGCTCATAGCTTACACAAAAAATTTTGCCGCTCATCCCTATACTAGAAACCAGGAAATTATTATGGTGGAATGAATAATCTGCATTGAGATCTAAGAAAATTGGGACTAGCATGGGACAGATGGGGCAATTACAGATGACAGAATCAAACTTTTGGCAACAATGGTCAACAGCATTGAACCAAAGCATCAATGTTCAACAGCATAGAACATTTGTCAAAGATAGCTGACAGTATTGAACATTCAGTGAATATAGCTAACAGTATTAAACCCTTAGCAAAAATACTCAACAGCACTGAGCCTTTGGTAAAAATAGCTGAAAGCATCAGACTCTCCCCACTGGCATCAAAATTTCAATCTGCCAAACTCCTTGTGGCAAACAGGCACCAGAGCAATCAGGTGTGGGCAGGTTCACATCCCAAACCCATTTCTGACTACTTGGGACTGTCCCTATGTGGGATGACCCTGGGAGGCTCCTGTTACCCGTTGAGTGATACTTCATCACTTGAATTGCCATAATCATGGAAAAACTGCAATTTGGGCGCCTGAGGAAAAATTGATGATGACTTGGCCTGCTTCTGACACTTTTGGAGTCAGATTTAATTGAAATGATTTTCCACCTCAAGTTTCTCCAGTTTAGGTCGGACACTTGAGTTCTCAATACCCTGCATCCTAGAGTTATTTAAATCAACTAAGAATTTAAGCAATTATCTCACACTGAGAGGACTGACATTCAATTCTTTTTATTTAATTTAAAATAATTTTACCTTACTTCAAAACCATATTTGGTTAAAACACTCTTTCCAGTATCCTGTGACATCCACCAATATGGAATTATGGGGCATGCAATGACTGGGCCATCATGGTCATGTTGATGACCCTGTTGCCTTCCGAAATTGACTGGGCCTACCATGTTAAAAATTTCCTGAACTTTTCTCCAATTGCTGAAGCAACCTTCCACCAGGATCTCAGCATTATATGGGCGAAATTATCCTCGCTCAGGGCAAGAATCTGCACTATCACCAATGGTTTCATTCCTAGTTCCCCTCATGGGGAATCTAAACCTGTCAACCTAATTTGATATCTTTCTACGCCAGGTCCGTAGGCTCTGGAGCTGTGACAGCCTGTCTTTTTTCTGGGCTGATTTTCACTTTTGTGGTCCCTCTGTGCTTATTGTTCACTTATCTCCTAGCTCATCTAAACATATTTTAAGAAGCAGTGCCTCTGGAATTCTGGATGCCTTCTGGGTGCTTTCACATCCTGACTGGCAGGCCATTCTAAACTTTATCTGCCGCCTCCCTGACAGGGCTTGAGAATGGCTATATTGACATTTTGCTCCCTAATGAACTTAACTGGAAACAACTGTTATAGGTATAATAAAATTTAAGGACTCCTACCTGTATACTGAACTGACCCAATATATGAATCAGACAGTGAAATGGGAGACTTTTCACAACTTACCAATGAACTGAGCCCATGAATGGGTCTTCCAAGATTCTTATATGACTGGATGATAAGCCCAAAATAGCCGTGGCGGATTGACCATAATCTGCCAACCATGATTAATAATTACGATTATTCAAGTGCCTTGAGACAAGGTGATAGTGGGTTGTAAAGAATTAGTTTTTTGGATTGCCTCCAAATCAGGTGATAAGGTGATAGTGATGTATGATGAATAAAGAGTGGATCGCCTTGAACTAAGGCAATTGTGAATTTAATAATGGTAAACTCTTCTGGAACCAATGAGAATATGGAAGAACGAGTAGTTTAAGCAAAAGGGTCAATTTTGACTGAAGTTGCTGATATATAAGAAATATGAGAATATCATAGAGGAGGATTGGTATTAGGGAAAGTAGAGTGAAACAGATAGTATTTGCTGATAATATTACAATAAAATAAAGAAGTGTTGTTGGGGCAAGTGCTCCATATTTATATTTATTTTTTTAAGTGTGGTTTAAGGTTGGTGATCTCCATATTGCCATCCTATTGCTCAGTGGGTTTGGCCCTATGCAAATATCTTCTTGCGTTAGCCAATCTATCACCCAAAATTATACCAGTGGTGCTCACTACAGGGACCCATTGATCAACCACTAAAAAAAATTTTTCCAGTTAAGAGTTATGTCGCATCAGGCCTGCTCTAACAGGAATCCTTTTAGTCAACTGGGACAACCAAATATGCTGAAATTAAATTTGTCTTGAATGCTGTGCTCAAATGGCAGAATGAGCTTCTTCATGAGGTTTGTATTGATAGGCTGCCTCCATTTGTTTGAGATGGGAATATCCATGGTTTTTTTAAGCGTTTTGAGTTTGCATCAGAAGGCACCTTGGATCAGTGTAAAATGAAACTATTAATATCCGCCTTGGATGTTGATAGTGATTATCAAGTCACATGCTATCTTCCAAACAGTTATATTTCCTACCAAAAAGTGAAGGACACTATGCTGCAGTCGTTCAGGGGCACTGAAAAGATATTGCAGTGGAAGCTGAGTTTTTAGTCATTGAGTTTCAACGGAATGAGATCTTCACTGCTTTTACTGACCAATTTATGGCAAAGCCCATGTGTTACTTGGGGCTTGGACTCTGTCCAAATCTGACGTATACATTGCAATGACCTCAGCGGTGAAGCCGTATTGTGAGCTTTACAATGTCATGATTCCCATTTTGGATATTGACGTACCCCTGCTCAAGGTTGTTCAGTTTTTGCGTCAGCTATCTGCTACCTTTCCTCCACTCAGCACAGAGCAGGAACATCCTGCTGTCATCAATGAACCTTCTTATTCGGGAGAATTCTCCCATCCTGTTCAGGTGTCACCTAGTAACCCCCATCCATATTATTATGCACCTCGCCCTCATCTGAGCTATCCTCAGAAGTTCAACTTCTGCCCCAGACCTGATTTTTATAATCATCATCAGCCCAACTAATGATCTGGCCCTTTTTACGTCAACCATCAGCAGTCTAATTGTCAGCCTAGCCCATAATGTGAAAACCAAGGGCGTGGATGCTAGAGGGTAAATTGTTTTGAATGTGGTCACCCTGGGCATCTTGCATGAACTTACCTTAATCGTCAGGTCCAATATATACAGCATGACCAGTACCATTAGGGAAAAGTCAGAGTGGAGTAAAGATGGGACTCTCTACCTCCGCTATTAAAGCCTCACAAATCCCACCTGAACCTATCCACATACATTCAGTGGAAGTCCTTCAGTATGAAGACGCATTCCTATATCAGCAGCCAGTTGGAGGGGTGAATGTATCAACGTGAGCACAAATCAAGGACATGGCAAAAGAAGGACCCCAGGAGCAACTGAAGCCTTATGTCTGTCAAATGCTTGACCAAATTTCTACAGACAAGCCAGATCATCCTCCAATGCGCCTTTATTAAAGGGGGTAAACGTCTCCCTCCCTATGGATGTTATTGTTAAAGAATACCCTAAAGTCGGTGAGGGTAATATGGGCTTCTATGAGAGAAGAGATCCTTTAAATGTCCACGTATTAAACAATCAGAATGCATCTTACTTTGAGTGTACATACTGTGACTTCGTTATAGCAAAAATCCAAGCCCACGTCATAATAAATATGGGCGCTCCAGTTAACATAGTTGTTTACTAAGTTGGTGGCTAAGTTGACATAAAGCCTGATGTGTAACATCACATGGTATATGGGACTGTGGGCGAAGAAAGCACGGTCTCTGAGAGACATACAGTGTTCTACCCTTGAAGTTTGGGTCAATAGTCATTGTAGCCCAGCAATAGTGTTGCCAAACAATCATTATGACCTGTTAATTGGAACCGCTTTTATGCAACATTATGGTGCTGTTGATGATATGACGGAGGATACCTTCGAAATTTTAGGGCAGCAGATCCCAATTTATTTACCTCTAGCGGAGTGTCAAAGGACTTGGTGCATATGGGACATATCAACTTTACTATATTGATGGTGTGATTTCAGTGTGCTATCATAAATTAAAAAAGAGGGCACAGGCCCTCATCCAGAAGATATATGACTAAGAGGCTGCCCCTCAGAGCTTCTGGGCCTATATCCATTTCCTCTGGACACCAAGTCATACTAAACACCAAGTTAGAGGTGGAAATACCAGCCAGGCTTTATGGGGAGGTCATTGGGTTATATCAGCAATTGCAGCTCAAGCCCCACGTGGCTCCAGGCATTATACTATCAGGACATTGGTATGATCCAGGTTTTTACAAACCTACAACTGAAACCATTGCAAATCCGCTGGCATCAAATAGTGTGTATTTAAATTTGACCCCTGTAAAGGAGGCCCTTCAGGTTCATGAGTTTGGGTCACTGGATGAATTTGGTCTACCCGTTGAACCGCAGCTCAGCATAATGGTAGTGGTACCACGCAAAAATTTAATGGGATTATCAGAAAACCAGAAAGATCAGGCGATTACTTTATTTCAAAAATATATGATCTTTACTATTGATGACCATGATTTAGGGTGCACATGGAGAATTGTGCATCAACTGGATATGGGCAATCATCCCCCATCAGGTTCCAGCTGATACGCCAATCCAAAGCAGTGGAAAAAGATGTCACTGAGAAAATCAATATGCTGGAGCAAGGAATGTTTGAACCGTCAAAGAGTCCATAACTTCACTCAATTTATTTGTCAAAAAGAATGATGGTACCAATCAGGTATTGATAGACTACCATAATCTCAACAGCATTACCAAAAAAGGACTCATACCCCTTGTCATGAATTGACAATGCCTTAGATTGGTTGGGAGGAGCTCATTACTTATTGGTGATGGATTTGATATCTGGCTATTGGCAGATTGAGTTGCCTTTGGTGGAACAGGAGAAATGCGCCAGTATCACATCCATGGGGCTTTTCCAACCGACTCATATGCCAAAAGGGCTATGTAATGCCCCAGCTACATTCCAATGGGTGATGGACACTATCCTTGAGAACTCAAAGCTGTTGTGCGTTCTCATATACCTTGAAAACATCAATGTATTCTCTCACACGTTTTCAAGCACCTCATCCATTTGGGGGAAGTATTCTTCTGGCTGGCTGAGACCAATAACATCAAGATCAAGCCCTGGAAATGTTACTTCTTCAAGGATCAGCTGGAGTACTTCAGTTTTGTGGTATATGTGACAGGGCTGAGGCCCTAAACAGCCAAGGTGGAGGCTATCCAAAAGATGACTATGCCAATCAGTAAGCGGGACATCCAGGTATTTTTTGGATGGTCAGATACTACCAACGCTTTATACCCAATTTTAGCTGTATTGGAGGTCCACTGTTTGAGTTATTAAAGAAGGGTTTCAATTTGAATAGACAGAACGTCAACAATGCTCTAATACACTTCAGATGGCGCTAATCAGTGCACCGGTGTTGCGCTACCCCAACTTTGATAAAGAGTTTATTGTCCAGACGGATGCCTCTCTTTCCACTGTGGAGGTGGTCCTTTCCCAAAGAGATGATGAGGGGAGGAGCACCCCGTTGCATACTGCAGTCAGCGCCTAAACTGCCATGAGCGTAATTACACTGTGACCCAGCAGGAGTGCTTAGCGGTGATATATGCATATAACCAATTCAGAGTTTACTTGCATGGAGAAAAGTTCAAAGTTATAATGGATCACGCTTCGTTATGCTTGTTGCAGAATCTCAAGGAGCCTTAAGGGTGGCTATCCTAATGGGCTCTCAAACTGAAGGCGTAAATTTTGAAAACCTTCACTGACCTGGAGAAAAGCACTAAGACGCTGATTGTTTGTTGAGACTACCAACAAATGCAGTTACAGTGGATCTGAGCGACATCATGTATGATAAGATGCTTAGTGAAAAGTATGATAATGAGTCACCTCATGTCATAAATTAATTAAATGAAATGCAAGCCAATACCTTCCAGCATAACGGGGAGTTGTACAAACGGATTGGAGACTTAACAGTGATCTTCCCGTGATCCTTAGAATGGCCTAGCATTATTATGAGCTTGCATAAAGCAGTTGAACATGTGGACATGCACAAGACAATGGAATTGTTGTGCCCTTGGTATTATTGAAAAAGCATGAAATTTTATGTGCTTGAAACCATTTCCTGCTGCCACCAGTTCCAAGTGAAATAAACTGTTCCTCCTGAAGTCTTCATATCAGTTAATAAAACCTCATTTTGCTGGCATACAGTTTCACATGATGCTGTTGACCCTCTGCCAATGGGAGCTAATTGGTCCAAGTACATCCTGGTGGCAATTAACCACTTGACCAAGTGGGCTGAAGCAAGGAAGATACAGAATTTGAGGGCTGTCACAGTGGTCAAGTTTATAATGGAATTATTATCCAGCGACATGATGTAAGAATACAGCTTAGTGGTGCTTGCTGGTGCTTATACCGCTGGATCCCACACAAGTTTCTAATAAAATTTAATAAAATTCAGTAATAAAAACTTGGGTTTTATCATCTTTTATTAGGAAGGTGGGCGGTTAAATGAAAAGTGATCCATTCCCTATATTTGACAATTAATATTTATACTGATTTCGTGGGTCAGAGGGAATTTGAGGATAGTTCAGAATCGCTGCAACACATTCCAAATTAGAAAATATGAGAAACTCTCCTATCATATCTTGGGAGAGGTGTGTTACTGTTTAAGAAAATGAAAATTAGGGTTTTGGGGCAGGATGTACCCATGCGTCAAGGTTTTGATGTACTGCAACCAATCACCACTAGAGAAATCACTTTCACCTCAGGGGACCTCTTCAACGCCTATAAAAGGGGTGGCCCCTGCTTAGGTGTTGTGAAAGATTTGATGATGGTTGGGGGAGTACCTTCCGCTGGTTGCCCCAAAGTCTGTCGTGTGATTGGCAAAATCTGATTGTTCAATTTTACAGTTAGTGCCCATGTAGGTTTCAAAATGGTGTTACCACAATTAATGGGGTTCCACTGAGAATTGGCTAGGGTCTTTTGGCCAATATCCCTGAAATTAATGATATTATTAAAATCATATTTAGAGTCATTGGAAACTCATAAAAGGCTGACAACTCATCATTTCAGCTGAATACAACCCAAGACAATCTTCCTCTGCAGCTGAGAGGGCAAATGTCCAACATTACCCCCTCAAGAATGGTGGGGGGAGAATAAAGCCAAAGGAAGCGTCCATGTACTCAGGTAAGTGATTCTGGTAGCTAGCGATTTTATAGAGTATTCATTACCTCTTTTGTAGATGATGGTGAAGGGTCCTTCCCAGATTGATCCAAGCTTACCGCTCCTAGGAGTGATGCAGTTATGGTAGTATAATACCATGTCAGATACTTGGAATGTAGGTAGGGGAGTTCTGAGCTCATTGGCTGCCTGCCCTTCTTTTGTCACCGTTTTATTAAATTAGACATTGCATCTGATTGGAGCTGGATGATGCATTGAGCCAATTGTCTCATAAAATTTCTTGGGCTCCTCAACTCTAGAGGAGAATAAATCCTCAACTAGGAGAGCAGGTATTCCTGGCTCTCGCCCAGACAAGACATGAATGGGGACATTTTTAATACCCGGTGATAACTAATCCAGTAGGCCATGAGGGCACTGAGTAAGTATTGATCCCAGTGAAGTGGATCAGAAGAGGTTATTTTTCATAGAATAAGTACCAGGGTACCATTTGCTCTCTCCACAGTTCCTTTGGTAGAGGGATTGTATGGAGACAAGAAAAGTTGTTGTGCTCCCATAGAGGTGGCCAGGATTTTCACTACTCTTGAGGTAAAGTGCTTCCCATTGTCGCAGAGTAGTACTTGGGGACAGCCATGTCGAGAGAAAATGTTTTGATTTAAAAAGGTGGCTGTGGCTTTGGCCGTTTGGGCTGGAAGAGCCATGGCTTCCAACCATTTAGTGAAAGGATCAATAGCTACTAGAATAAACTTGTTACCACTAGCAGTCTGAGGAAGGGGACCTACTAAATCCAAACTGATGGTGTGGAACGGTTGTTGGGGGGTAGTGGGTTGATACTGGCATTGAGTCTTGAAACCGTATTGCTTCTTACACATAAGGCAAGCTTCCAAGACATCAGCAATATATTCTATCATTCCATACTAATAGTACCAATCCTTAATTCACTCATATGTTTTCTTCGCCCCTCCATGACCTAGGGTGGAGTGAGCTTCTAGGATAGCGGGTACATGTTCTGAGGGATGAAGGTAAGGCAGCCAAATTTGCCCCCAATCGTTTATACAACTTCCCATCCTCCACTTTTGTGTTGTGGGAGTGCCGGGATAACAGCTTCTGGACAGGCTCATCCTCATCCTCCCATTCATTTGGGGTCATTAATAGATCATACAACCTCTCCGCCTCACTGTTATCCAAAATGAAGGACTGGCAGCTTTGTCAACCCATCAACATTTAAGTGACGGGTCCCAGCATTGTGTTCAATCTTCATATCGTAAGGCTGGAGCTTTAGAGCCCAATGAGCTAACTGGTCAGTAGGGTCCTTCATGTTGTGTAACCATTTAGTGAAGCGTGGTCTGTAACCACAGTGAAGGTGGTCACATATAAAAAAGGGCGGTAGTGCTTCACAGATAACAGAACAGCGAGACACTCCTTCTCAGTTACACTATAATTGCGTTACGCTTTTGACAGCATCTTACTTAAATAGGATACTTGATGATCTCCATCATTTTATCTAATTGGGCTAAGATGGCCCCAACGGCATAGTCTGAAGAGTCAGTAAACAGGATAAAAGGTTTATTGTAGTCTAGGTTTCTCATGATAGGACTTTGTTGTAACAGTTGTTTCAAAGTCTCAAAAGCGGCCTTCTGTTCAGAATCTTAATAGAAAGGGGTGTTCTTCGTCAATAAATGAATGAGTGGTTTGCTGAGCTGGGAAAATTTGGGGATAAATTGATGGTAATACCCCATCATCCCTAGAGGTATCTGAATGTTCCCTAGATTCTTAGGGGGAGGCATCTTCAAAATTGCTTCAACTTTATCTATCATGGGTTGGATTCCTTTAAGGAAACGGAGTATCCAAGGAAATCCAATTTCTTTTGGAAGAAGGTACACCTTTGAAGGCTTCAACTTAATATTTGACTTGCGTAATCTTTGAAACACCTCCTTCAGATGATCAAGATGTTGTTGAAGGTCCTTGAGAACACTGTGATATCATCAAGATATAAGATGACACAGGTTACCTTCAGGTCCTGAAAATTATGGTCCATCGCCCGGTGAAAAGACGCAGGTGCATTACACAACCCTTGTGGTAATCAGGTTGGTTGGAAGAGACCCTCACTACAAATGAGAGCAGATTTCTCCTGATCTTCAGGGGAAAGGTCCATTTGCCAATAGCCGCTAGCCAAGTCCATGGCGGAGAAGAATTTAAAGTCAGAGAGTTAGGCCAGGGCGTTGTCAATGCGGGGGATAGCATAACTATCCTTTTTGTGAGATTATTCAGTTTTTTGGTAGTCCATAAAGATCTGATGACCACCGTTTTTATTTTCAATAAGCAACAGAGGGGAAGACCAAGGGCTTTATGAAATTACTAGCAACCCTGAATATAGCAATTGCTAGAGCTCTGTCCACATTTGCTCTTCTTCCACCTTTGACTTACGGTAAGGTTTTGACCAAATAGGGTGGGCATCACCCACATTGATGGAGTGACACCAGTCTTTCATGTGAACATAGTCATGGTCTGATCTAGAAAAGATGTCGCTATATTCATCTAATAAAGTATGAACTTTTTCCAATTTAACTTGGGTTTTCTCATCCAAAATATGAACGTTAGGTAGAGTGCACACCAGGTTATCAATAAGCTAACCCAAATCCACCATAAAGCCAATGAAGTGGATACTTTTAATATCATCTACTGGAAATAGGAAGCCTCAGCCAATCTCCTGGTGTTTCAAATGATCATGTCTTTTCCGGTGAGATTTCCCAACAAAAAGGGTAATAGGCCTCTGGTAGGCTGGGTCTAGTACCCCAGGCAATACCCTAGGCTCCAAGGGCTAACGCCCTCAAGACTTGTGATATGCAACAAGCAGTGGTGTGGGATTTTTGATTGTGATTTTAGTGTCAACCAATCGTTGTTCCCCAGGTTTAATTAAAATCATCTACATCATAGAAAGGGATGCCATCCCTTGCATCCACTGAATTGGTAAATTTCTTAGTGTGGCGTCCCAAGGTGAAGTAAGATAAAGTCATAGCTGAGAAAGGGTATTCGATCGGGCAAGAATATTTGTGCTTGCTGGGCTCTTTGTTAGATAAGACTAACAGGACTTTATAGCTTAGTAACGAGAGGAGTCCTTGCTTCATTTTTATTATTCCCTTGTACTCAATAATAAACTGAGTGCCAATGAGAATATTGTATGCATTGTTGTCCAAAGCCACAGCAGGGGCTGATGTCAAGAGAGTGTCTGTAACTCTCTCGTTCCCAGCAAGGTGATGTGGGATGCAAACCCACATTGCTAGGGAACCAGCTGTTAGGAGAAAGGGAAAGAAGACACCTCAAATGGTGTCTGTGCAAAAGGTACCCCAGGCAAGGGTGTAGAGCGCAACATATAGTACCAGGTAAGTGAGGAACATAACAGCTTGAGTGGACCCCAGAGGGGAGTCCATAATCAAGTGTAACTTGGCGTCAGGGGGCTTGGGTGCCTCGATCTGGAGGGGACCTGGGCGGCCTGAGGGAGCACCTGGAATTTGTGGTAAATTGCAATAAAAGGTAGTGGCCCACATAGTTGGAGACCTCCCTGAAGAGGTCCGCCACCAAGTTTGCCCAAGGAACCATGAGTAAAACGTAAAATAACGGTTAATTTTTATTTAAGAAAGTCAACCAACAAGGAATGTTGGTCACAAAAAACGTATTTAAAGTGGGTCGGGAAATTAAGGTTCTGCGAAAGTGCGCCCAAGCCTTGAAGTTCCAATAAACAGATGCTTCCATCCATTTTTGTAAAATACACCAAAAGTGCCTTCACTTGAGTAATCAATTGAAGCTTTATTTTACCCATACTTAAAATTACATAACTTGAACAGGATTTGAACCCTTGCTCTCCAATTAACCGATTTGAACCATCTTTGTTTGTAACATAAGTCGTTCGTTTCAGTGCCTGGGCTGAGATAAGAGGCTGGGCGTTTTGCACCCCATTAGTATCAACCTGGGCATGCTTGGCTTGCACCCAGCGTTGATCTAAGGTGTGTTTCAGGTCAGGAAGAGCCTGAAGTTTCACCTTCTGGGCTTCCTGTCGTCCAGCCTTATCTTTAGCATCAGTTCCCACTATTAAGTCATCCAACCATGACATTACCCTCTCCTCCTTCTTGGGCTCCACCCCCCTCCAGGGGCGTTTGCTAAGGAGAAGTTCTTATGTGCTGGTGGCAACTTCATAGCAGCAACATCTGGATTAGGATGAGATCCTGCAGCCTCAGGGAAACGATTATGAAATGATTTGATCAGGTCTTGGGCATGTACACAATCCTGTGCCAGCACCCAACTGTTCTCTGCTGCGTCAAACCCTTTCCAGGATACCAGGTACTCAAGGCGTCGCTTAACCCGGCGGGAGGCTTTTATTTCCTCCACTTTCCATTCTGGTGCCCCATCCACAAGATAAGCCTCGGAAGTCACAGGTGGAGGGCCCTCAAACAATGTCAATTTGCTTTCATGAAAGACAGAGAAGATTTGAAACGTGGAGGGAAGATCCAGCTGGTATGATGCATGACCCACCTTTCTAACTAAACGGTAAGGACCAATCCTCTTAGGAACCAGCTTTTTGCATAGCTGCTTGATAGGGATGTTGCGAGCATCAAGCATCACGAGATCTCCTTCCTTGTATGCTGGACCCACCCGGCGCTTTCCATTGGCATTCTCCTTATAAACCAGCATAGCCGCCTCCAAACTTGTGGACACCCCCTGATGGACCTTCTTGAGAGTCTTAGCAAAGTCTGTTACCGCTTCCACTTTGGAACCACAGCTGGGCTCCATGTTAAAAGCAGAGTTAAAGCCATAGTTAGCCAAAAAGGGTGAACAACCAATTGATGAATGCAAAGTGTTGTTGTAGCTAAACTGGGCCATGGGAATGTGAGGAACACAATCTGAATGGTCTGCGGTGGTGTAACAACGCAGAAATTGTTCCAAGCACTGGTTCACTCGCTCAGTCTGCCCATCTGATTGGGGGTTATAGGCAGTTGAACGGCGGGGGCGAATCTGAAGAGTTTTACACAACTCTTCCCAAAAGATGGAGGTGAGCTGGGGTCCTTAGTCACTAATGATTTCTTGAGGAACCCATGAAGCGCAAATACATGGGCGACGAAGAGCCTGGCCATTTCAGTAGCATTTATGGTTGTTCTGCAAGATATAAAGTGGTCGAACTTTGTAAAGCGGTCCACCACCAACATTATTGCATCATACCCATCTGAAACTGGTAACTCCACAATGAAATCTACTGATAGGGAAGTCCAGGGCCCTTCAGCCTTTTGGACTGGTACTAGCAACCCTGCTAAAGATTGCCGATTGGGTTTCATTTGATTGCAGATCAGGAACTCTTTACAGTACCATCCTACCTGAACAGGCTGTCATGGAAACGGCAGAAGAAGTTTAGACCAGCCTGCCAGTCAGGATGCGTAAGCATCCAGAAAGCAAGCCAGAATTCCAGAGACATTGCCAACCATACGACTTGATATGGAGCTGGGAAAAGGATACCACAAAATGGTGGCGGAATGTCAGGGTTAGGAGTATCCCAACGGCAAACCACACTGAATAGACTTCAGACCCAGGGGTTCTGGTAACAGGGGTGGAAACTACTGGGATAGTTTCTGCGAGATTCTTGGTTGTTAAAACCATTTTGTTGGGGGTAAAAGAGAGGCGAAATTTCTCTTGTAGTTGGCGAACATAGGGCCATAAAATCCCTCTATATTGCTGCTGGAAGGTCATGAGAACCAGGTTGTAGAGCCAAAAATTTTGGACTTGTTGAGCCCAATTGGCGATAGAGGGAATCATGGTAACCAAGAGAATTGGTAAGGCCCACCCAGAGTGCAGAGCAGCGGACCACCGGGTGAACACCATATGGAATGTGGTCAAAAGGAAGGAGATAAAAAGTTGGGGTTTTAACAAAATTTTTAATTGGGAAATAAAGTAAGAAAATCGACCAACAATTTTCTCAGTGCCATGCAACTGATTAAATAGTGGTCAGTTGGGTAGTGACAATGACGTGGGCAGGATCCACAAATTTGGCCTAACCGGTGAATTGGATGGTAGTGGGGGGTTTATTCTTTGGGAACTAACATTGCAAAATTCAGCAGCGGGCTGAGACTCTGTGAGTTCAACCTCAAATGTCTGAACCAGGGGTCAATTATGTTTCCAACAGTTAGTATGATGGCGTTTGGCCCGATGAGTGACGGGAATCCCCCAAGGCCATCCCATATAGGGATGGGACCATTTGGTTGGGAACAGGTTCAGGACGGCCAACCCACCCATGCTCGGTCATTTAACCATTCATTCAGTCAATAGTAGCTCATTGGACATGACGCCCAAATTACTATCAGAGGGCTTTGAACTCTTGTTGATGTTGCCCAATATTTGTTTTACTGATTTAGAGATCAAATTGGAACCATCGGATGATCCAGCTGATATCTCATTCTTCATAATTTTACAGCCATTCGAATTTCAGTCATCAGCCTGATTGCCGCCTGGATTAGATCTGACCAATTTCAGTTTGATAATCTTGGCACAGATTTCACTAATTCCCCACAACAGTTCTGCTGAGGTGAGTGAGGGAATTGGGGGTGGGATCCAAAGTGGAAGGGCTATCACCCATCACTCATCAACTATGTGGGCAAGATCGCCCTGGGTGATGAGGGGTACCACCATCCTCTTCGGTGTTTTCTTATTCGAGAACAGAAAGATAGCTCTATCAAGAGCCAAAGGACACTCCCCAAGACTTACATTACCCTTTCCTTTTCCCAAAGGAATGGCCCCCCACCGGGAAACTGCACCAGAGCCACGTTCAAATGCGCTTTGGGTAACTTGATAGCCATAATCATCGCAGCCTTCTGAAGTGGGCGGGGAGCCTTGAGGTGGAATGTGTGGAAAACGTCAACCAGGTCCATACAATTCGCACAATTGCGCGCCTTGACCCAACTGTTTTTGTAAGATGGATATCCTTTCCAGGCCACAAGATATTGGCCTAATTGTCATGACTTCTGAGATGCCAGGATGGCCTCCACTTCAGCTTCCTCCTTGTTATTGATGACGATTGGTTCTGGGTCCATGGGAATTACACCCTTAAAGGGTGACAGCTGGGATACGTGGAAAACTGGGTGTTGCTTCCAATGCGCGGGAAGCTTCAACCAGAACGCTCCATTACCCAGTATCTGCTCCACTAAGTGAGGGCCTGAACGCTTGCTGGCGAATTTGCAGGAAGGGGTTTGGATTTGCAAATGGTGAGTATTGAGCATAATGTAAGAACCCACCGTAAAGTCATGACCTGGGAGATGCTTGCAATCTGCAAATTTTTTATAGTTGTCGATGGCTTTAGTGAGGTGTTCCTGCACTAAATCTTGGTTCAATCAAATATGGGTAGCATGATCCGTGGCAGCTTGCACTTCTGGTTGTAAACATGATCCAACTGAGAACAATGGGCTATAACCCAACGTTGCTTCATATGGTGAAAAACCTGTGGAAGTGTGAGTCCCATTATTGTATGCAAATTGGGCAAGAGGCAGGTCATTGGCCCAGGTATCCTGCGCTGCTACAGCATAACAACTCAGGTACTGTTTGAGAACTTGGTTAACCCGCTCAGTCTGGCCGTTGGACTGGGGGTGATACGCCGTGGATCAACAGGGGGTTATCTTAAGGATTGACAAGAGTTCACTCCAAAACTGGGTGGTAAACTGTGTACCCCTGTCGCTAACAATTTCCTGGGGGAGACCAAACATTGAAAACACATGTTGAACGAATAGATGCGCCATTTCTTCTGATGTAATCGCAGAAGTACAAGGAATAAACAGGGAAAATTTGGTAAAGCGATCTACCACTACCATTACCACTGTAAAACCATTAGAACAGGGGAGGTCGACAATGAAATCTATGGACACCAAGGTCCATGGACCTTCCGCCTGTTGTAAAGGGTGCAGAAGACCATTTTTCCTGGAACAGTCTGACTTGGCCCTAGCACAAATAACACGATTGGTGATCCAAGCCGGAACCTCTTTGGTCAGTCCAGCCCATACAAAGGTTTGCTTAATCAAGTCAATGCATTTCTTGTTACTGGGGTGTCCAACCGTGGGGGGATCATGGTGTGCGCGGAATACAGTCAGGCGGAAGGAGGGGGAACCCAAACATGAGAACGAAAGCAAATGAGACCTTCTTCTAAAGAATATGGGGAGTGTTTGGGACTTTAGTGAGTTAAGTGTTCAATTAACTCCACGCCCTCAGGGCAGGCTGTTTGACCAGCTAATACCTGGGCCAATAATGGGTCAATGGGTGACAACGCGGTGGAGGAAACAATTGAGGGAGCGATTGACAGAATTTGAGTGTCAGGAATCATGATAACAAGATCCTCTACCTCAGTTTCCGAGGGCCAGTGAGCGGGACTACAGCTTAGGAAATTGGAGAGGAAATCTAGTGCACCTTTGACGAATTCATATTTGAAGTTAAAACTGCACATTTCCTGATAGGTTCAGGCTTGCCAGTGTGCCAATTTTTAAAGGTTTGCAAAAATACAAGAGAGCTTGGTGATCAGTGCAAAACCGTTAACTCATGATGAGCACTCTGCATCAGGTACCACCAGTGAGTTAATGCCCATGCAACAGCAGCCAGTCTTTGTCATAAATAACCCAGGACTGCTCCATAACGGTGAATTTTTGGGAGAAATAAGTGACTGGATGTTTGAGACCATCGTGGTCCTGAAGCAGCACTGTGCCCACAGCTACCGATGAAGCATTGCATGCAACAATATATGGTTTGGTGGGGTTGGCATGTTTCAAAAAGGGAGGAGACATGATATATCCTTAATTGATTTGAACGCCTTCTGGAATTTGGGGGTCCAACAAAATGGTACATTTTTCCCTGTGAGGGGATGGAGCAGGGCGGCCAACTGGGAAAGTGCAGGGGAAAATTTTTTTAAGAAAATGATAATACCCAAGAAACTTCGAAGCTGATTCTGTGTAGTTGGGGTTGGCCATTCTCGGATTGCATCTAATTTTTTGGGGGGATGGCGACACCTTCTTTAAGTACAAGTTTCTAAGAAATGTAACCTCTTCCTTGTAAAACTCACAATTTGAAGCTTTGAGGAACAGACCTGCTTTATGCAAAGCAATCACCACTGCTTCTAAGTCAATAGCATGTTGTTTGGGAGTTGGGGAATGGACTAGGATATCATCAATATAAGCAATTGCGCAGGAGAACCAGAGAACCCTAATGCATTGTCAATCATTTTGTTGAAATGTAGTGGGAGCATTTTTAGCCCAAAGGGCATTACGCGAAATTGAAAAATGCCTCGCCTCGTTTGGATTGTGGTCAGCCATTCTTGTCCTTCCATCACTCAAATCTGATTGAAAGCATTCATCAGATCCAATTTCAAAAAAACACAGGATTTGGCAATCGCCTGACTGATTGTCTGTTTTAAGGGCAATGGGTAGGGATCTTTAACTGACATTTTGTTCAGGTGACCGTAATCTACGCAAGGATGGAGTGATCCATCCAATTTTCTTGTAAATACAATAGGGGAGGCGACGGGAGAGGTCTTTTTGAACAACCAGCCTTTCTCTAACATATCGTCCAACCAGGTATTAAGTGTGGCCTCTTCCTCTGCTGTATGAGGGTACAGCGGGCAGTTGATGTTCACCAATTCCACGGTTGTTCGAAATCCACAATTGTACCTGGAATGTTTTGGCAGACAGTCCGCTTTTTCCATATCAATAATTTCTCAGTATATCATTAGGCTTTCAGGGAAATCGGCCAGGATGCCCGCGGAGGTAACTAAGGTAGTGATAGAGCTGGTTCCTTGTATTTTTTGAGGGTGTTGATCAAATGGAACTCTCCCTCTGAATCATCATTGGTGAACATCAACTGCCCGCTGTATCCTCATACAGCAGAGGAAGAGGCCACACTTAATACCTGGTTGGTTGATTATGTCATGGAAACGGCAGAAGAAGTTTAGACTGGCCTGCCAGTCAGGATGCGTAAGCATCCAGAAATCAAGCCAGAATGCCAGAGGCATTGCCAACCATACGACTTGATATGGAGCTGGGAAATAGGATATCACGAAATGGTGGCGGAATGTCAGGGTTAGGAGTATCCCAACGGCAAACCACACTGAATAGACTTCAGACCCAGAGGTTCTGGTAACAGGGGTGGAAACTACTGGGATAGTTTCTGCGAGATTCTTGGTTGTTAAAACCATTTTGTTGGGGGTAAAAGAGAGGCGAAATTTCTCTTGTAGTTGACGAACATAGGGCCATAAAATCCCTCTATATTGCTGCTGGAAGGTCATGAGAACCAGGTTGTAGAGCCAAAAATTTTGGACTTGTTGAGCCCAATTGGCGATAGAGGGAATCATGGTAACCAAGAGAATTGGTAAGGCCCACCCAGAGTGCAGAGCAGCGGACCACCAGGTGAACACCATATGGAATGTGGTCAAAAGGAAGGAGATAAAAATTTGGGGTTTTGATAAAATTTTATTTGGGAAATAAAGTAAGAAAATCGACCAACAATTTTCTCAGTGCCATGCAACTGATTAAATAGTGGTCAGTTGGGTAGTGACAATGACGTGGGCAGGATCCACAAAATATGGCCTAACTGGAGAATTGGATGGTAGTGGGGGGGTTATTCTTTGGGAACCAACATCGCAAAATTTGGCAGTGGGCCAAGACTCTGTCAGTTTGACCTCAAATGTCTAAACCAGGGGTCAATTACGTTTCTGATGGTTAGCATGATGGCGTTTGGCCCAACGAGCGACAGGAATCCCCCAAGGCCATCCCATATAAGGATGGGACCATTTGGTTGGGAACGGGTTGGGACAGCCAACCCACCCGCACTCAGTCACTTAACCATTCATTAAGTCAATAGTAGCTCATTGGATGTGACGCCCAAATTACTATCAGAGGGCTTTGAACTCTTGTTGATGTTGCCCAATATTTGTTTTACTGATTTAGAGATTGAATTAGAACTGTTGGGTGATCCAGCTGATATCTCATTCTTCATACTTTTACAGCCATTTGTTTTTTGGCCATCAGCCCAATTGCCGCCCAGATTAGATCTGACCAATTTCAGTTCGATATTCTTGGCACAGATTCTACTTATTTCCCACAACAGTTCTGCTGAGGTGAGTGAGGGAATCAGGGGTGGGATCCAAAGCGGACAGGCTATCACCCATCTTTCATCAACTACGTGGGTGAGATCGCCCTGGGTGATGAGGGGTACCGCCATCCTCTTAGGTGTTTTCTTATTCAGGAACGGAAAGATAGCTCAATTGAGAGCCAAAGGACACTCCCCAAGACTTACACAGGCAAGCCCTTCCAATTGTAAGTGCGTAATATCAACTCCAAGGTCTTTGCTTTCCCAGGATGACCAACAGTGATTCCGTCATGATGGTCCTGGATGATCTCCAGGCGCAGTGGTCCATCAGGAACCCATAGGCGCCCCTGAAACCACACCATCTCATCCTTCATGTGATAACCCCTGGATAAGTCCTCCTGATTCAGGGCACTCTTAGCAAGAACAACAGCATATTCAGCTGATAATGGCTGAGAAAGAACTACCTTTCTAAACATACTTTATTCTGCTGCATTTTTCAGAGGCATGAGCGCTAGCGTATGTACCCTGGACTTAGGAAGTTGAGACATAATCATTTTTGGTGGAATCATCAATTGGGTTTTTGTGAATCACTACATCCTTTATATTGGGAGCCAAAGCCAGGTTGCAGCTCAAAGCATCCGCCAAAATCATTCTCCTTGCCCTTGGTGAACTCATAGGAAAATGTAAATAGGGCAAGGGTCTCATGCCAACGGGTCTGACGTGGTGTTAGAACATGTGGAGCACGGTAGTACAAGGCTCAGTGGTCTGTGCATACCCAGAATGGTTGGGAGGAGCCATGTAAGTGGTGACGCCAATAAATCAGTGCCTCCACCACTGCTAATAACTCCTTGTCATATACGGCGTAGTTTAACTCATGAAGAGACATTTTCCTAGAAAAATATCCCAATGGATGCTCAGACCCATCTTCACCCAACTATAACAGGGCAGCTGCAATGGCGAAGTTGGAAGCATCTGAGGACACAATGAACTCCTTTGCATGGTCAATATGGCGAAGGATGGATGTGGATAACAAGGTGCACTTCACCGCTTGGAAAGCATCCTCCAAAATGGGGGACCACTGAAGCACCTTGGCACCGCTGGCCTTATATAAGGGAGCTGCCACCTCGGAGAGATTGGGTGTGAACTTCTTGAGGAACGTACATGTCCCCAAAAAGCTCCTCAATTCCTGACAGAGGTGGGGGTCGGCCACTCATGAATAGCCTTCTCCTTGTCTGGAGTTATCATATGGCCCTGGTCAAAAACGACGTTGCCCAGAAAAGTAACCTGTGACTTGAAGAATTCACATTTACTAATCTTGAGGGTAAGGCAAGCAGCCCTCAATCTCTCCACTACTTGTTAAAGGTGTACTGCATGTGACTCCTGATTGGGGGAAAACACCAGGATGTCATCCATGTAGGCAACCGCACATACCCCCAACAAATCCCCCAACGCTGCATCAATGCGGCGTTGAAAGATGGCAGGGGCATTCTTAAGCCCAAAGGGCATACCCTGAAACTGGAAAATCCCTTTTCTGGTACGGAATGTGGTTAACCACTCCTGGCCCTTCTTTATCTGGATTTGATTAAATGCATTGAGGCAGTTCAACTTGGAGAAAACTTTTGCCTTTTCCACATAGCGTGCAATCTGGGAATCTAAAGGGGTAAGATGGAGGTCAGGTACAGTCACATTGTTTAAATTTTCATAATCAACACACGGACATAAAGTTCCATCAGCCTTCTCCACAAAGAGAAGTGAGGAGCAAACAGGGGAGGTACGCTGAAAAATGGCACCGTTGGCCAACTGCTCCTTCACCCATACATCTAAAACCTCTTCCTCCCGGACAGTCAATGGGTATATGGGGGAAGAAATATGCACCAGATCCACAATGAGTTTAAATTCACAATCAAACTCAGAATGTTCTGGTAGTGTACTAGCTGAAGCTGCATCAAAAGAAGATGCCAACTCCTCCAAACAGGAAGGTAAGGAAAGTCCCACAGTGGGCTTCAGCAAAGGGGCAAGATATGGACTGGGAACATTGGGCCAATGGGGTAATTTGCCTTGGGCGTTATCCTCAGACAAAGGAACAATCAACTGGTGACCATTTGTCAAAGACAAGGATAAAGTGTTTTCTCTCAAATTCGTTCTGACTTCAAACTTCCGCCACCATTCAACACCCAAAATAATGGGGAACAAGAGGTTTCTGATAGCTTAAAACTGGTCAGACAATAGATAAGAACCTACCTGGAAATTGACTGACTCCATGATGTTCAGTGTGGGGATGCCTTGAGAAGCCCCACATCTAACCATACCACCTGGTGAGTAACTCAACTTAAGGTAGTCAGCAAGGTTTTGGTCAATAAAATTATTTGAGGCACCAGTATCCACCAAAATAGTTGTGCTGAACTTTCCATGAGAGGATGTAAGGGTAGCAGTCAACAAGAAGTATCCAGAATGGGATTTATACAACGCAGAAAATGCCATAAACTCACCAGAAAATTCTTCCTCTGGCTTGAACAAGCCATCAGGGTATGTTTTGGAATCATAGAAGGGGGAGGGATAGTGGGCCACTCTTGCTACTGAGGCCACATATCCCACCACACCTCTGCAGGTGCATATACATCTTTATATTTATGACAAAGTTCTTTTTCAACTTCCTGAGAACCCCTAACCATGGTAGGGGTCAAACGAGGGTTCTCAGGAGTAATCTGATATACCAAAATAGGGTCCTCATACAGACCAAATGAGCATATAAACGGCTCGTTCTGGGATAAATTGCTCACATTATAAAACGCGTTTTCTGGCTCTAACAAACCCACACTCATTATGAGGGTTCAGTGTTCACCGCTATCCAGGGCCATTACCCCCAAGCCCAGAGCTGATGCCTCAGCATGCACCTCAGAAACGTGTTGGGGAGAAAAAAGATAATGGAATCCTTTTTTTAAATTTGGGCTTGGACCCTCCGATGTTCCCAATTTCTGCTGAGATGGGAGGAAATTAGTGGAAATCATCTCACGATTCAAGGAAATATTACTAGTCGAGGATGCAATATTTATAGGGATGAGCATGGGTGACATCATCGCGGCAGAATTTTCTGAAACCTTTACTTCATTCTCAGGGCTAGACCCCTGTATAGTTCTGAATTTAGAAGAAGTTGAAGGATTAGAAGGATAAGATTCCCTCATTTTAAGAGGCGCGCGCGACTTTTCAGCTTCCATATTTATATGATTTGATCTGATGATGGCCAAATTACCTGTCCCCTTCCGGGTTGGGGCAGGGAAACTACCCCAAAGGGTTTCGACAAGATGATCAAAATTGGAAGGAGGCGACTGCCAAATCGGGGAGTTTTGCATCAATAAGTCCAAGGTTGAATGGAGAAATGGCATTTTAACCTCATCAGTTAATGGCAAAGCCTGGGCTTTTTCACAGAATTCACTCAAGTATGCTTTCATTGGCCGACCCACTTGACGCAGAGAAAATAACTTGAAGAAGGAATGGAGGGATGCTTCATCAGTCTTCTTCTGCTCCAAGACTTGTTCCAAACCTTCCATTGTTCGCCACAAGAGCGGCTGTGTGCGGAACACTGCAAAAACCCAGTCACCCGCCTCAGGAGACAACTGGGACAACAGATCCACTCCTTGAAAAAGTGGACGTGAACTAAACGAATTATTTTTCCCTAACGAGGGTTTTGGCTCAAGGAAAGCTATGGCCTGATGAATTTCTGAGTAAATCTCAGGAGAAAGGTGGGGAATCATGACATTAGAATTGTGAAAAGTCTGAGACCACCAGGTATGAGCAGGAAGGGTGGGCACTTCCCAATTGGTAGTTGCAAAAATAACGCCAAGGTGCACCTTTACAAAACCAAATGAGAAAACTGTGGTGATCACCATCGTGGCAGTGACAAATGGCCAGTGCACTCAATTTACAAATAATGAAAGTACCACATGGATAATTCTTATGCACATATAATAAAAAGGTTGGTCGACTAATGTCAAGAGAGTGTCTGTAACTCTCTCGTTCACAGCAAGGTGATGTGGGATGCAAACCCACATTGCTAGGGAACCAGCTGTTAGGAGAAAGGGAAAGAAGACACCTCAAATGGTGCCTGTGCAAAAGGTACCCCAGGCAAGGGTGTAGAGCGCAACATATAGTACCAGGTAAGTGAGGAACATAACAGCTTGAGTGGACCCCAGAGGGGAGTCCATAATCAAGTGTAACTTGGCGTCAGGGGGCTTGGGTGCCTCGATCTGGAGGGGATCTGGGCGGCCCAAGGGAGTACCTGGGATTTTGGTAAATTACGATAAAAGGTAGTGGCCCACATAGTTGGAGACCTCCCTGAAGAGGTCCACCACCAAGTTCGCCCAAGGAACCATGAGTAAACGTAAAATAACGGTTAATTTTTATTTAAGAAAGTCAACCAACAAGGAGTTTTGGTCACAAAAAATGTATTTAAAGTGGGTTGGGAAATTAAGGTTCTGCGAAAGTGCGCCCAAGCCTTGACGTTCCAATAAACAGATGCTTCCATCCATTTTTGTAAAATACACCAAAAGTGGCTTCACTTGAGTAAGCAATTGAAGCTGTACTTTACCCAAACTTAAAAATTTCATAACTTGAATGGGAAATGAACCCTTTCTCTCCAATTAACTGATTTGAACTATCTTTGTTTGTAACGTAAATGGTTTGTTTCAGTGCCTGGGCTGAGATAAGAGGCTGAGCGTTTTGCACCCCATTAGTATCAACCTGGGCATGCTTGGCTTGCACCCAGCGTTGATCTAAGGTGTGTTTCAGGTCAGGAAGAGCCTGAAGTTTCACCTTCTGGGCCTCCTGTCGCCCATTTTATCTTTAGCATCAGTTCCCACTATTAAGTCATTTAACCATGACAGCTGATAAGATAAACTTCTTAATGCGAATGGGAAGGGAAGAGTATGCCCCAATAGCACAGGTATTATTGGGGCTTGCAGTTCCAAATTCTTGCGTATACCTCAAGTCAGGAGCTAACTTTATCTTATTGATAAGCTTAGTGGAGATTACATTAACGGGGAGCCAGTGTCCAGGATAGCCAGAATTTGGACCTTTTGAATGACCACTTCAACTTTAGTAAGCGTTCCTCCAAAGTTAGGTGATAAAGTTAAGACCTCCTTGAACTGGAAGGTGGAGATTAACTTTTTAACAGTCTCAGGGTATATATATGATGGACTTTAAGAGATGAAACCGCTGAAGAGGGCATATCAGGCCAGTTAAGAATTGGTCACCATTGCTGACAGTGTCAATAATTTTTGGACACCTTAGAATTTGGCTGAGGTACATTTCCTCAGGTATAGTAGACTCGTCTTCTCCTCCAGCGTTCAAATGATCAGGCATTTCTACTTCCAAGGGTTTTCAATATGTAGTAACCAACATCATCATAACCCCTCAGATTCCTTCCCAAGGGTATTCGCAACAATGGGAAAGGCCGCAATGGAGGTGGGGGGATGGTCACAGAAGATTGGGTAGCCTTAGCGGCTGCATTATCCAGCTTGGCGGGAAGGGAAGGCGCAGAAACTTTGGTACACTTGCGCGAGATTATGGTATTTGCTACCTTACCAAACTCCATTTTACACAAAAATGGTGTATCCTTTTTAAGGCGTACTGAGGAAGCAGGTCTAATAGGGAGGATAGTCACAAGTGGACTCACTCACAACTGTTCAACTAGTGGAAGCTCTTTAGTGGTTAGAGCTGAAGGGTTCACCTCAGCGTCACTTGTGTTAGCCCATAATGGAATATGGCCACTTTGAACAAAGCCTCTTTAATGTTGCAGAGATTTTTGAAGTGTCGTTTCACTGAGATGATATGTCTGGCTAGAGAGTGTCGAGAGGCTATCCCAGTTAACAGGGCGGCGATGGCATCATCAAGGGTGAGCATGTTAGAGGTGGTCAACCTTTGAGCAGTGAGGTAAAATTGTTCAGCAAAGACAATGGTTGATTCACCTTTAAACATACTAAGGCTCATAAAGGCCTGTTTTTCCTTGTGTAGACTCTATATTGATCCAAATTCAGCCAGAAGAGCTTCCTTCACCTCTTCCCAAGTGTATGAAGGGTTCAGGTTAGGGACTATCATCTCTTGCGCTAGATGACTTAAACAAGGAAGGATATGGCGAACTTTTTCCTTGTCTATGGCAGCACCCATAACGGCTTTGTAAACATACAGAAAGGTAGCAATGCTCCCTTCATTAGGGGCAAACTTTTCCTTAAGGGGAAGTTTATAAGGGCGCTGTTCAAGTTCCTTAAGGTGGGATAAAGCGTTTACTAGTTTTTTCAAGAGCAACGACTTTTGGCATACAGGGTTCCCCTGTAGTGAGCACCATTTTGTAGGAATACAGCTAGGGGTGCTCGCTGGTGCTTACGCCGCTGGATCCCACACAAGTTTTTAATAAAATTTAATAAATTTCACTAATAAAAACTTCGCTTTATCATTTTTATTAGGAAGGTGGGCGGTTAAATGAAAAGCGATCCCTTCCCAATATTTGATAATTAATATTTATACTGATTTCAAGGGTCAGAGGGAATTTGAGGATAGTTTCAGAATAGCTGCAATGCTTTTGAATTAGGAAATACGAGAAACTCTTCTATCAGATTATGGGAGAGGTGAGTTACTGTTTGTGAAATCAAAAATTGGGGGTTTTAGGCAGGATGTATCCATGTGACAAGGTTTGATGTACTACAACCAATCACCACTAGAGGAATCACTTTCACCTTGGGGGACCTCCGCCACGCCTATAAAAGGGGGTGGCCCCCACATAGGTGTTGTAAAGGACTTGGTGATGGTTGGGGAGTACCTTCTGCTGGTTGCTCCAAAGTCTGTTGTGCAATTGGCAAAATCTGATCATCCAATTTTACAGTTAGTGCCCATGTTGGTTTCAAACTGGTTTACCTCAATTAATGGGGTTCTTCCAGAATCATTCAGGGTCTTTTTGCCGATATCCCAAGATTTTCAATATGATTAAAATCGCATTTAGAGTCATTGGAAACTCATAGATGGCTGATAGCAACTCGTTTCAGCTGAATTCAACTTAAGACATTCTTCCTCTGAAGCTGAGAAGCAGATGTCTGACACATGGCTTCCCTCATTTCATCCTTACTGATAATGGAACCAACTTTACCTCATATATCCTACCAAAGTTGAAATAGATAATGGGTACCCACGGGGTTCTAATGACCCATACTACCCTGAGTCTAACGGAATGGTTGAGCAAGTTAATGGGACCTTGGTGGACATACTCCAGAAATTTGTAACTGATTGACATTCTGATTGGAGTTCCCTTTTTTCCACCGCCATGTAAAATACAACATTAGCTATCATTCTGCCACGGGGAAGAGTCCTTCCCAATTACTATATGGATGTCACCCTGCCCTTCTGTCACTGCTTTATTCATTTGTAGAAGATAATGGTGGAATGGATCCTCATTGCTATTTGACTAACCTAGCTGACACATTAATTATGTTGCAAACCAAAACGTACTCATTCAGTTTAGCTAGGAAGATAAAGAATCAGGCTGCTGATCAGGTACGGCGTAGTGGCCTAGCTCTGTTTAAAGATGGGGATACGGTTCTATTCTATGACCAACATAAGTTTATTTGGAAGCATAAATTGGCCAGCATCTGTATTGGTCTTTCTGAAGTTATTGAAAAAACAGGTGTTGACATCTATACTATCAAGAACCCCGCAAGTGGTTGTATTATCAACTGAGTGCGCATAAAGTTCCTCCAGGCATATAAACAATAGGGGACTTATCATCCAGTCAGGGGGGTCAATGTCAAGGTTCTGATATGACTGGACAATAAGCCCAAAATAGCCATGGCGGATTTACCATAATCCGCTGACCATTATTTATAGTTATAATTATTTAAGCGCCTTGATATAAGTGATAGTGGGTTGGAAAGGATTAGTTATTGGATCTCCTCCAAATCAAGCAATAGGGCAATGTCAACATTTGAAAAATATTGAATAGATCGCCTTTAACTAAGGCAATCGTGATTTTAATAATGGTAAACATTGCTAGAACCAATGAGAATATGGAGGAACAAATAGTCTAAGTAAAAGGGTCAATATTAACTGAAGTTGCTTATATATATATGATACAAGAATATTAGGAGGAGGATTGTTTATAGAGAAAGTAGAGAGGAACAGCAAGTATCCGCTGATAATATTACAATAAAATAAAGAAGTGTTTTGGCAAGTGCTCAATATTTATACATATATTTATTCAAGTGTGGTTTGAGGTCAGTGATTTCCATATCATCGTTCTATTGCTCACTGGGTTGGACCCTATGCAAAATTCTCCCAGCGTTAGACAATCTATCGCCAAAAATTATAACAGGGTTCATGAGACAATTTGCATCATACTGTCATACTATAGTGAGGTTTGCTAATTTTGGTAAACCAGCAGCAATTACATCGCTAATTGTCTTTGGAATCATACATTGGAAGCTCTGCATGAGCCTGCTCCATAGATGAAGATGAACAAAATAGCTTTTCCCCAGTTTGTCAATATCCAAGGCCTCCAGAGGGTGATCTATGTTGAACAAAAGGACACTAAACAGTTATGTTGGCTTTGTTACCAGATGAGACAAATAATGGTTCAGTGCCACCATAAGAAATGCAAATCGCCCCAAGATTATGAGTACAACCATATAAATGGGATCACCAAAGTCAGGTCTAAAGCCTTCCTTCACCCAAAGCCAGATAATGGATCACCCATAACTTATCAAAGATCATGGACAAGCAACTCCAGCAGCGGGAGCTGGATGCTGCCTACCAAGAAGCATGGGAACATGAGAGAGCAAAGTGTCCCTAAGGCTGATGATGAACCATTCATGAAACTAAACCTGGAGTCATATAGGATGGATGAGGAAACAAAAAATAGCGTCTCAGCATGCTCACCCCACCCAGGAAGAATGGGTGGAGAAGGAGGAACTATACTAGCAGAAAGTGGGGCAAAATATTTATAATAGGTCATCAGGAAAAGGGCAGAACGATCGCCCCCCAATAGAACAACTTTCCTCTATTAAGTCCAACCAACCGTGAGGCCAAAAAAATGGCAATAAAACCCCAGCATACTTGCACCAAGCCCAACTCACATGGGCAATTGGCAACCACAGCAGATCACAGTGGCTCATTGGGGATCAAAGCTAACTCCGCCACTTGCCCTCCCTCTCAAAAGTAGCAGCCCCATTTTGTACTTAAACCGTCACCCCTCTCAATATACAAGGAGACTGGGATGAAAACAGAATACCTGGTGCGCTCCATGATAGCTAAAAATCCCTGTCCTGACAAGCCATGCTGACCATACACCTCCAACCTGTAATTCATCCTTGGTTACACCCACTACCAAAAAATCAACTTCTTTCTGAGACTCAATGCATAACCCAAACAATCCTCATACCCATGGGTCAGGTGGCCATCTATGATCATTGCAACCATGAAAGCTAGGGGGATGGCTAGCATACAAGCACGGGCGAGAAAAATGAACCACTTTAGGACTAAAAATCATATTGACCTAATTTGTGATCCAAACTTTGGTCTTACATGCAGCGTGAATTGACCCCAAACTCTAAAAGAGACCCTAAAAACCACCTGTGGTCTTAACAGGTTAAGTGCCTGGCACTTCTGTTAAACCATGTGGTGATCATCGTGCTGAACAAAAACATCAGATTGAAATTTGTGGACAAGAAATATGCTGGAAAAATCCTGGTGATTATGTCTCACAATAAGAGAACCAGTAAAACTCTCCCAGTAATCGCTATATATGCATAACCTAAACCCCAAGAAAATAAACAATTCCGGAAATTTCTGTTGAAAATTTAAACTGACGTTGCAACAATTATAGCAGGTGACTTTATTTTGTTGGATGAAAGCAAGTAGAAACACATTCCCAAATCGCAGCTGAGTCCCTATTATGGCAGATGGTATGCTGCTGTACCTTGTGACATTGTAGATGTGTTTAACAATTGATTAATAGGATGACCATTCAAACCTTACAAGGTCAGAGTATGTCTCTAAAGATGAATCAGTAAGCGGCTCCATACTGAAAATGTACTAGTCTCACCCAACCTCAGACAGGCTACGTCACATAATGAAGTTTCCATAAATTCAGAAAGTGACCAAAAGATAGTACAGGTAGTCATCGATCTATGTGACACCCCACCATCGTGGGAGTGGCAAATATCCTCCTCCACGTTTTGGGACTTGGAGTGGCGCCATACAAGCAAAAAAAGTTTGATCAAATTATAGTATATCTAGATCATCAGGAGGGCATGGATCCCTTAGATAGCTGGAAAAGAATTAAAGAAAAGCTTATGAGGGATAGTGCCAAGTACAAGAAGACCAAAGCCTACAATTGTAATTCTGCCTCTAAACAGCTAAAAGATTTCCTGGATACCCTGAAGCTAGAGTGGCGGAATAGTGAATTATGGTGGATGGAGTATCAGAAAATAAACAAACAATATTAAGCGCTCTTACAAAAGTAGGATAATTAATGATGGCAGAATGCAACCTTCCACCACCAAAGCCTACTGGAGATGATGACTATGGATAACCTGGCCAGCCTTAAAGAAATACAGACATGAGCCAGAGTCCATCACGTAGAGACTCTCAATGGCGTCATTTCTAGTGACACAGGAATAATTAAATATGAAGTTGAGCAGTTTTATGGCGACCTCTTCCACCCTAGCAAACCAAATAGCATGGCGGCAGAAGACTACTAGCCCTAGCTGATATGGCGCTCCAGGGATGCTCGCCTGCTGACAAACATGATCTAGTTGCTGAGATTACAGTGGAGGAGGTAAAATGGGTGCTTAATGACGCGCCAAAAGATAAGTGTGCAGGTTCAACAACATGCAAGTAGAAATACTGAATTTGATCTGTGAACATGTGGCACTGGAACTTGCCTGTCTTTTTAACCACTGTCTTTCTCACAAGTGTCAAATCCCAGGGGGCCATTAAGCCTGAATTGTGCTACTATACAAAAAAGGCTCTCAGCGGCACCTTTGGAACTGGTGCCCAATTGCACTGTCAAATGCCAATTACAAAATTTTTACACAAATCATCACAGAATGATGTGTACCACTCCATAGACCATCCACACGTCCCAAAATGGGTAAACCAAGGGTCAAACTATCTGGTAAAGTATTTGATGAGTTCAAAAAGCCCTACAGGATGTGCATGGGACTGAAAGGAACTATATCATGTTTTGGACATGAAGAAGGCTTACAATAGAATAGTGTGGCCATTTCTGAGGGAAGCAATGAACTACGTTGGAAATTCCGCCACCTTTTTCAACTGGATTGATACGCTATACACAGATCTCGCCACAAGAGTTATCCTAGCCACCAGCATAACAGAAACAATTGTGATTGGACAGGGCCTCTGCCAAGGCAATTCCATGTCCTTAATACTATTTAACTTTACTATAAACATCCTATGGGTAGCAGCAGAAGTAAGGCTTTGGGGCATCTGCCACCCCACCCAATACTCTATCAGAATGCAGGCATTTGCAAATGATATGAAGCGGGGATCAGTTCATAAAGTGACCTCCAAGGCGTTGATGAACCCTTCTCCATGTACCAACAGGCTTCAAACGCCAAAATTAATATTTACAAGATGGTAATAATTAAAATAAGACAGCCTCAATTACATTCGCCATTGGGCATAAATCCTGTAGCACCCACAAAAACGTTCACTTATTTGGGTATCCATTTCACTGAATCAGGTCCATCTGTTGAGGCGATTGAATAAGCAGTGCTTTCTGGAATTTCATCTTGTATGGCCTACTGGAAAAACGCCCTCTTGAACCTCAGTGGGAAGTGTAGGCACTAAACATTTTCATACTCCTAAAAAATTTGATATGTGGCTCACATCCTAACACTGAGCCCAGACTTGGAAAGATAAAATTAAGTCTCTCATCTGCACCTTTCTGTGATTTAAGGCTACATGGTGCTAGTCAAACTGGACGTCCTGTTCAAGCCTAAACACAAAGAGAGTATGGGGTTACTCAATTTTGAGGAACACGCCTACCAGATCTGGGCCAAAGCTTTTCTCCAGTTAATGCAGTCGCATATATGATGCTCAGCGCTAGCATGGGAAATCAACTGGTCCTGAATCCAAGGGATCCCAGAAAGAATATCATCATGTTACCTTAGGGAGTGGATGCTTCATAACCCCCAACTATTCTTTAAGTGCAACCAACTTCGCTATTGGAGTCTATGCAACAGGGCATCAAGACTTGGCGGCTGGTTGCTCTCATATGTATCATGTACTGAGAATACAATACAATGGGACATTGAAAACCAGAGGGTATCAATGTCCATGGCTTTGTTGTGGAAGAAACGATACTGGATAGGGAATTAATCTTTTGACAAAGGAATTATAGTCATTTATAATATCTTGCCAATCACTATTGTGGGACACCCCCACCCTGTAAAAGAACCACTAAAACTACCCTCTCACTACCAATCCTTAATGACTGGGCAGAGGAAGGTCATGACACCAACTATAATCTCAAGGATTTGGTTATAAGATTCAATAACAGAGTGGTAACCTCTAACCAATATCCCACCACCTGGAGGATTTTACACAGGTCGATAAAAATAGTCAAACATTGCAGCCCATGGTACCCTTATAAGAAATGCCTAGCTGCGCTGAACTATAGGCAGATATTGCCAACCGTTATTTTAAATGCAGTATGTTTTAAAAGCATTGGGCAAATCTTTGAGGTTACTGCTATCTGATAAGCAACAGCAGCTGGATATACACCCCTCTCAAGACCCATTTTTTCACTGACACTTAGAAATTAACTGATCCAGCTTTGAGCCTTCATCTACTATGATTAGATATGGGTCATAGACTCATCAATTGTGGCCAAGAATTGCGCCACAAGAGCCCCATTACATGGAAATGATGTAAAAGACAAATCAAATTTTTTAAACAGCCCAAATGGATCTCTAAACTTTTCATATAATACCTGGATGTTTTTGAGCTTCAACTTGGCTTTTGCATCTGGATCACTTGTTTACCGTGATGATTCTACATTCAGACTGAAGATTATATGTCATGTAAGCCCACCGTTTCTCAAACTGTGGCTAGCAATGGTGATTGCTGACCAGTAATGGTTGGTGATACTACCTGATTAGTGGCACCTGTTCCCAATTTTTCCCATTAGCTGAAATCCCCATTTCTGACAAACCTCCTACCCTTATTTCATAATTTAATTTCTTTAATAAAGGTATGGAGTTTATAAAAAACTGGACCATTACTTACAAAAGTAAAGTGTGATCTAAGTTGGAGCACCCTCTTTTTTGGATAAGATCATCCAAATTGGTCTAGTAGTTTTAAAGTTATGCACAAACAACCATAAAAAATAAAAAAGTTGAATTGAGAACCTTCTTTATTTTCAAAGTCAGTTAAAAATATAAAATATGTATATATGTATGTATGTATGTATGTATGTATGTATGTATGTATGTATGTATGTATGTATGTATGTATGTATGTATGTATGTATGTATGTATGTATGTATGTATGTATGTATGTATGTATGTATGTATGTATGTATGTATGTATGTATGTATGTATGTATGTATGTATGTATGTATGTATGATCTCATCAATCTTACTGGCTAGTGGGTATTCTCAGGCAATGCATTAATTAGTAGATGATTCTGATAGTTGAACAGTGGCCATGCTCAGACAGTGTGTTAAATATGTACTTATCTTTATACTTTGGAATCCTGGCACTTTGGTGCTCACAGGCGCTTGTGGCACAGAATTTCAACAACATCGTGGATACTAGAGAATTACGCTCTTATCTGCCACTAAATATCTTTAGGGAGAAATAATCACAAATAAGACTTAGGTTTTATAGTAAACCTTATTATTCTTAAAATTGAGGATAAAATGATTCCATATTATAATGTAAACATCTAGTATTTAAGGTAAGCCAGGGCTAAAAATGAGAAGCGCTTCAGAATTCAGAATAGTTATAAGGTCACTCAATTTAATTTAGATGATAGTTTAGCCAATCAGCACTCTCAAGAACATTTCCGCCTTGACAACACTTACATTGTGGGTGTTGGATCGTCAGCCAGGATGCTGTTACCATGAGCAGAATTTTAATATAATCTCTCTAATCAGCCATCTGTAATGTATTTTCAGTTTGTCTCATTACTAAAATTCTTAATGACTAATTGGCTATCAAAATATTTTCACCTCTGAACCCCCTTAAGGGCTATAAATAGGAGTGGTTTCCTCTTAGGCGGTAGCACTGGTTTGATAGCAATGCTCAGCTAGACTTCCCATGGTGTTGACCTATTTTGCTTGAGTTTAAAAAGTTGCCATGCTAGAATCTAAGTTATTCATTTGGTAATGTTAGGTATTTGGGTATTTAGATGCTTGTTAAACTTTTCACCCTGGGCTAACAATATTTGCAGGAGAAGTAACACTCTCTACTGCTGAAATAAATATTAGGGGATTTTAAAGACCACTTATACTTAAGGTATAACATTTGAATTAAACCAAAAGGGTATTATATAAGTTTTTATTAATAAGAATCTGTGATCAAGAAGCAACCCCATTAATCTCTTGCCTCTTAGTATAACAGCAGTTTGAGGCTCAAAGTGAGGGGGCCAAGAAATTCATTATAGGCGGGAGTAGCTCAATTAGAATTTACTTATTTTTGACCTATCAGATCTCTCAAAATTTGCCTCACCTCAACGCAAATGCAGATGGTGGTTAATAGTGGGCATGATGAACCCATGGGGCAATGATTTAATGCCTTTTAACAAAATTTTATGGTGGGACCTTAGAATGGCGCTCTTGATTTTGCCGCAGTATCAGCGCAACACAACTACCAACATTTGGGTATTTCAGCTGAGGTGAGTAATTAATAGTATTACCCTGATTTGTGGGGTTCCACCAAGAATTGACCAGGGTTTTTGGCTGATGTTATCTAAATTAAAGCTTGAAACTTTCTTATTGCAGTATCAGACTTGTAATTGTATGACATCACCCCTTTAAGAGTTTAGGGGGAGAATAAGGCCATAAGAACTGGCCATGAGCTCAGAAAACAGTGGCACATGTGGTAAGGGTTTTGACAAAGTACTCATCCTCTCACTTGTAAGTGACTAAAAAGGTTTTTTCAAATAGATCTAAGCTTCTCCCTTCTAAGGGTGATTCAATTGTGGTAGTACAGCACCAAGTCAGTTACTTGGAAGGAAGTTAGAGGGTGCCAGAGCTCATTAGCGGCTTGACCCTATTTTGTGACATTTTTGGCTAAATTAGTCATAGCCTCTGATTGTAATGGAATGATGTGCTGGGCCAACTTCTTATGGCTTGCTCAGTGTCAGTCCTATCAGTGAAAATATCTTTGGCTAATAGTGTTAACACCCCAGATTTCCATCCATACAGCGCACCTAAAAGAGACATCTTGAGGATCCAGTGATAGCTGATTTAGTAGGCCATGAGGGCACTGGGTAAGTAGAGATCCCAATGAAGAAAGCCTGTGGTGGCCATCTTTAAGATAGAGACAAAGTATCCATTAGCTCTTTCAACGGTAACAATAATGAAAGGGTTGTAAGGGGCTGGGAAAAGTTGCTGAGTTCCCTTAGAGGTGGATAGAATCTTGACCACTCTGGAGGTGAAGTTTTTTTCATTATCACAGAGATGAACTAGGGGAAAAGCATGGGGAGTGAAGATACACTGGTGGAGGAAAGTGGAAGAGGCTTTATCCGTCTGAGATGGAAGAACCACAGCCTCACTCCATTTGGTAAAGTAATCAAGACATATAAATTTAATATCGATTTTGACCTATAGTTTGAGGGTAGAGGGCCAACAACATTTAGACTTATTGTGTGGAAGGGCTGTTGGGGCGTGGTAGGTTGATATTGATACCTGGTTTTGAAGCTGTATTGCTTTTTACATGTTAAAGAGGCATTAGGACTTTGACGATGGTCTATGACTCCCTCCCACTAGTAGCTTTCTTTCACCCACTCATGGGTTTTCTGCCCTTAGCTATGCCCTATAATGGCATGAAACTCCATAATGACAGGTACTCGCTCTTATGGTCGTAATTAGGGCAACCAGTTTATACCTACTTTTTTGTATAGCTTCCCATCATCCACCTCTGTGTTGCAAGAGTGTTGAGCTAGCATCTTCTGCATGGGTTCATCCTCATCCACCCAAGCGTCAGGGGCAAGGGGGTCATGTAGCCCCTTTCCCCTTCTTTTTTCTAATTGAAATGGCAGTCAGATCAATCCATCAATATTCATGTGACACGCACAGCTCTGTTATCATGGTTACTGGATGGAGCTTGCCCCAAATAACCCCAAAATTTTTTTCTTTAAAATTAAAAAGGGGGGGGGGGGGAAATGGCGATGGATTTGACAGGAAAAGACGGGGGGCACTTCTTCTGTTTTTTAATTGCATTTCGTCTTAAAAAAACTTTTATGGTATTAAACGGGGTTTAACCCCATGCTCATCCAATTGAGCCAAATAGCTCTGAAATATAGGGGATTAAACAGCATGAAGGGTTTATCTAGTTGGGGTGGCGTAGGATTAGCCATTGCCAGCAACTTTGGCTTTAAAAAAGCCTTTCTGTTCCCCCTCCCCAAATAAAATTTTTTTTTACTAGAGAGGGGTTTATTGAGCAGGAATGAGGGAAAAATTTATGGTATTATCCATTTGCCCAAAAACACTGGAATTAAATTTTATAGATGCAGCCATCTTGATACCTCAACCCATCTGGGGAGGGTGGATCTATTTGAGGGGATGGGTGATCTAATTCGAACTTTTTTTATGAAAGTAATTTGGGTGGCTTTTGCTTTAAAGTGAGAGGCCAGCAGGGTTGGAAGACTTTCAAGGTTGAGGGGGTGCTCTTAAAATTTAAAAAAAATTGGGGTATCATTGAGAAAGGGTTACAAAACACAAGATCTTTTAGTATTGGGGCCTTCTCCTGAAAGTGGCAGGTATTGCCAGTCCAAAATAGCAAGGGGTTGAAATACATCCCGCCGATAAGGACTTTCTCCAAGGGAAAGGTCCATCCGCCAGATCCATAAACCATCGAAAACACCCTTTGGGTCAGAGTTTGGGGCCAAAACCCTCAATTTTGGGGATATGGTTTTCCTTTTTGGGAATTGTTAGTTTTGGGGGTCCATTCACCCAAAGGATTCTTCTTTTTAAAAGAAGAAGGGATGACCGGGATTTAAGAACACCAGCAGCCCCAATCTAGTAGTGTTTCATCTCCTTTTTCATTTGGGCTTCAACTTTTTATTTAATAATACGGATCAAATAGGCCGGGTTCCCCCAAAAAATTGTGGTTTTCTATAAAACCCTAGTCAGTATTGGGTTTAAAGTTACTATGGACTAGGGGAGTTGGGAACCCTTTTTTTTCCCGGGGTTTGGTCATCAAAATTTGAACATTTGAAAAGCACAAACAATTGGGCCCTAGGGAGTCCCGACTAAATAACAAAAAATAATGGACTTAGTGGATGTTATCAATGGGGAAGTAAAAATTTTCCCAAAATTTCCCGATGCTTCTTTATAACCATGTCCTTGTTAGTAAGATTCCCTGGAAGATTGTGAGTTGTTAAAAATCAGGGTACCGAAAAAGGTTCCCAAAGGGCCTATCACATCAATGTTTCTGCCATAGGAAGTTGGGGGAATTTCACAAAAACCCCTTTGGGGTCATCACCTTTTTTTCCCCTCCTTGATACTAACCCCTATGACGCTACAATAGAGGATTTTAAGACCACAGAGTCAGGCAGATTTTATTGTTTCTGCCCAACATGGTTAAAAAATAAGGAAAAGGGGGGAAAGGGTACCAACCCATGTTTTCTCGCTTTTTGGATTTGTAAAGACTAGGAACTTTAATTTAGAAAGGGGGGAAAAACGATGAATAATTCATATACTTAACAAATCAATGCAAAAGATAGGTCCTAGAGATTTTCCCCTCCCAGCGGGGGGACAAGGGGGTTCCCTTTTTAATAGTATGAACCCAAGGGGGGGTGCCAGGGTTTTTTTTTTTATATTTTTTTATTCAAAAAGCAGATCAGGGAGGGCATTTCAAAATAAAAACATTAAAAAAAAAAGTCTTTTGTTCCAAAAAAGAGAA